>VZTO01015275.1:31907-142394 GCA_013400615.1 Syrrhaptes paradoxus
ATACCCCCCCTGATGCCCAATTGCCCCCAGCTGCTGCTGCTGCTAGGCATGGGCCAGGCTGGAGCCCTGCAGCTGAGGCTTGAAGCCAAAGAGGGGAGGAGGAGGAGGAGGAAGAGGAGGAGAGGTGGCACAACCCATCTGCACCCCCTGGGACCCCCGGGGAGACCCGGCCCCCAAGCAGGGGGGTCCCCAGACGGGGTGACAGTGGTGCAAGGCTGCACGTTTCGGGGCTGTTTGCACTTTCCTGGGCACAGCTCAGATGAGAAGAGAAAGTGATCGCTGCCAGCTGGGTGCCTTATCTTTGTCTTTAAATAAATATGATTTTGTCAGGTTTATGAAAAATAATATAGCATGTTATTTTTCATAAGCCTGACTGATATCTCCATTTCCCATGGTTCAGCTTAGGCCATAAACATGACCCCGCTTGAGTGATTTCACCTTCCCCATTGAGCAGAGAACCTCAGCAGCACTCAGACCAAGGTCCTGACTGATTATCGACAAATTAAAAATATAAGCTATTGACCAGACACCGAGATAGAGTCCCTGAGCCGGTGTCCAGAATCTCAATGAGGTTATTGAAGTGGTGCCGATCGATGCTGCCGTTATAGCACAGGGAGCAGGCGGATCGCTGCATACCTAATGCACAGCCAGCGTGCAGGATGCTTAAGCAAATAGTTGTTCAAATTAACAAGAGTGCTCCGGGATGCGTGGCTCCGCTTACAGCCTAATGACTTTCTGAAGTCAGAAAAAAAAATAAAGCAAGCTGGTGATGGGCAAGCGCAGGGCAGCGCCTTCCCCTTCTGAGTGAGGAGCTGGCGCGGCAGGGATGGGGATGGGGACAGGGATGGGGATGAGGCTGGGGATGAGGGTGGGGATAGGGGGGTGTGTAGATAGGGGGCCTGTGGACAGGGATGGGGATGAGGCTGGGGATGAGGGTGGGGATAGGGGGGTGTGTAGATAGGGGGCCACTGCAGGTTGGCACTGAGGGGCTTCCCCGATGGTTCTCAGGCAGAGGTGTCAGTGAGAGCGAGGCATGAGCCATTGTACTGAGAAAAATTCCCTCTCTCCAGCAACAGGGCGAGTCAGAGCCCAGACAAGGCTCAAGGCATAACGTCACTGCCCTGGTCCCCATCCCTACAGCAGCAGATCCTCCCAGGTAGTGCCAGAGTCCAAGCCTCCCATGGCAGGAACCGGCCCCGGTGTGGAGCTCACTGCGGATTCCCTGCGGCTTCCCTGCTTCTTCTGCGCCCCGCTCCCGCCCCGGTGCCGGCATCCTTTGTTTGCTGGTTAAGTGATTTCTTGGCTCTCCTGCTAATGCTTGGTGACATTTATATTGCTTTAATCAATATTAATTGTCTTTTGTCCCAAGTCAACAAAACCCATTTTTTTATTCCCTGCCCATTGGTTTGATGTCATTTGGGGTTTGTGCCTCTCTCTGCCCCCAACGGTGACACCACCAGGAAACCTCCCACTGCTTTGTCCTCTCTGGCTCTGCCTCCTCCATCTCCAAAGTTTTCTTTCTGTCCAGCCGCTCTCCTCAGCACTGGGTGCCCATCCGATCCCGGCCACTGCTGCATTTCAAGAGTTNTGCTCTCCCCGGTGCTGGGATCCTGGGAGCCACCAGCACAGCACCGGGTGCCCATCCGAGCCTGGCCACTGCTGCATTTCAAGAGTTAAACACTCCACTCGGCAGCGGCATCATTTACCAGCAAAACCCAACGTGTGAGTCCCCAGAGCCCCGTCCTCTGGGGAAGGCGCCAATCAGACAGCTGCCTGCGTGTTTGAAAACACGGATGTCACCGCGCAGGCTGCCGCCGGGCTCTCCGGCTTTCCCGGCACCGCCTGATGGACAGGGTCAGATCCCAGCAGCTGTTGGGAAGGAAGAGGCTCCATCGGCATCCGTGTGTGGTGATGGAAACCGCCCGCGCCGGTGCCCGCTGCGTTACCGAACCGCTCCATCCCGGCATCCCGCTGCCGGATCTGCATCAGCCCAGCTGCCAATGCCTGGCACCGGGGAAGTGGCACCGGCTGCCGAGGCTGGGCGCTGGCAGCGGGATGAGGTGGCAGCAGGGTGGCACAGCTCCGAGCAGACCCCCAAGGGGTTTCCTGGCTGATTCTGGCACCGAACTGTGCCCGCTCCAGTGCTGCCTCTCCCGACGCCTCTCCCTGGGTCAGGACCCGCGGGGGTGCATCGCATGCGGGAGCCGTGGACCCCCCTCATCTGCACCGCTCGAGCCTGAGTGCAGCCCCCACCCTCCCCGGGAGCACACACGTGTTGAGGGGTGGCCATTGTGTCCCCAAAGCTCCAGGTCCCGGAGTCACGTGAATCCCAGCCTATGCTTTTGCCTGGGAGCAGGTTTCCAGCCTTGAAATGTGGGAAAATGTTCAAAGGACAAAAAAAAAACCTCTATAAAAATATACCCCAAACTGCTTTTAACTCTTAACCTCATTGTCTTGCGATGGCGGCATGTGCCTCTGAGTGGTTTGACACTTGGAGCTGGCGCTGATCTCAGACAGAAGGCTGCAGGCGAAGATCGGGAGCACCCAGACACCCGCGTGTCGCGTTTTGCACGAGGTTCCCATTCGAGACTGGCATCCGATGCCTCTCACAGCTCGGGGCGGCTCGCTCGGCTCTTGGCTCTCTCCGAGCGCATGCGGCGATGCCGTGGGGCTCTGCAGGAGGAGCTCATCACGGCGGTGCTGCTCGGGGCACGGCTTCAGCAGCCTCCTCCACTTTGAGAAATGCTGTGCTGCAGTTCCAGCACCGAGGAAAGGTTTGAGCAGGGAGCAGCTACTAACGGATTCATTAAACTTGCTCCTGAGCAACTATAAAAAATCAATTTGGTTCAGCAGGCGGCTTGAACCGGTGCCAGTGGTGGGAGCACCTCCCAGCTGAGAGCCCTCCAGCTCTGAAGTGCCGCGGTGACATTACCGGGGTTGGAGCACAACGCTGATGCTGAACGCCAGGCTCCGTGGAGGGCAGCGACGTGCCGGGCTGCAGGAGATGCTGAGGGACAGCGGTGGCATAACGGTGTTTCTCCGTGCTGTGAAACCTGTGCCAGCCCCTGGGACAGCACACCTGGGCACGGCGAGATGATCCGCACCCACTCGCGCTGTAGCTCCTGGGCAAAAATAGCCTCAGATGAAGGGAGGAGGATTTTCAGGAATGTGTTAAGCTGAGCGGGTGAGAAAACGGAGTGGGCGAGGGGCTCCTGTGAATCCCTTGCACGCACACTTTCTAAATGTAGCTGATCCTTCCCTGTCTGAGATGATGCCTCTGCCTCTCCCGAGCAGGGCCAGGAAGGTTCTGCAGGGACAGAAACAGGCCAGCTCATGTCCCTGTCCCTGTCCCTGTCCCTGTCCCCATCCCTGTCCCATCCCGCAAGAGCAGCTCGGTGGGGGCAGCGCTTCTGCCTCCCCAGCCAGGACCGGAGGGCAGCGCAGGAGCCCGGCAGCTCTTGTCAGTGTCCGAGGAATGAGGGACACGTTCGTCCACCCCACGCCCCGTGGTGGATGGCACCACAGTGGGTGACACAGGGCAAGTGCCCGGCGTTTGCCCCGGGCTGGGAGCTGCACTGAGTCCCAGCACAGAGATGCCAGCAGGGCAGTACCCACCGGCCAGCGTCACGGGCCCGGCACGCAGCAGCTTTGTCCCCAGACAGGCTCAGTGGGACCATGGCACCCAAAGTGCTACCTCCAGCATGGCACCATGTCCCTGCTGTGGCACTGTCCCCACCTGGGGACACCCACAGGAGCTGTGGCACTGGCTGTACCCACCTGGGACCACCCACAGGAGCCGTGACACTGACTGTCCCCACCTGGGGACACCCACAGGAGCTGTGGCACTCTCTGTCCCTGCCCAGCTCCCAGTAGCTGTGATGGGAGCTGGCACGTCGCTGCAGGGTCCTGCTGACAGCACATCCCCCCAGGGCAGGGGACAGCGAGGAGAAGGAATTAGAAAGAAACTTCAGCAGCATTTGTATTCCCAACAGCCCTGTTCTATTCAACTTTGCTTTTTAAATGTGTTCCTTAAGTTTCTTTTCTCCTGCTGAAAATTTTCCTACAGTGAAAAATAATGCAGGGCTGGGGCTGGAATGAGCAAGTGACTTCCATCTCAATGACACTCTTAATGTGCCTGTGAATGGCAAGGCTCTTGCTCATTCCGGTCCCGTCCCCTGCATTTGGCTGCTCTGAATTCCGCCCGGCAATCGTTAAACCCGAGCGATCTGCGGGAAGGAGCCGGGCCGGCGGTGGGGCAGGGATGGGTACCTGCGGACAGACGGGTGTCCTGCCTCTGGAGCCAGTGTCGGCGGGCAGGGGTCTGCGGGGGGCGAGGGAGGCACCTCTGCAAACCCGGGGCCACAGGGGCACGAATTCACAAAACTGGAGCTGCTGACCTCGGCTCCTCTGGAGCATTTGGACAAAGCCACGAGTCACCTCTTCTGCCGCAGCAAGCTGCTGGGATGTCCCACCTGGACCCCGGTGTGGACCGCGAACATGTTTTGCCCAAACCTCAGCAGGACACACGATGCTCCAGGACACCCCACCATCCCTGCTGTCCCCGTTGTCCCCTGGCACGACAGTTGGCAGTGGCACGAGCAGCCCTGGCAAACCTGAGCAAACCCCCGCGAGTCCTCGCAGCCACCTCGATCGTGGGGATCGCTGCCGTGCACGATGCACGGGTGAGAGGAGCTGGTGTCACCCCACACGCACTGTCCCGAGCCTCAGCGGAGGCATCTGAGAAATAACTTCAGGACACAATTGTCCCTGTGGGTTATTCTTCAGCAGTTGACTCGCAGGTCCAGGCTGACACTGGCTGGGCGACTCTGCTGCTAATTAGTTTAGTTCTCAGCCGTTGTGCCTTTTTTTCTGTTTACATAATTAATTCTGTGAATTTCGTATTCTCACTTAAACTCACTCTTTTTTTTATAGAGCAATCACTACTAAAAGATGAATTTTTTATAAGTTTGCCTTTGTTACTTTAAATTTTTTATAAACTTCTTACCCTTAAGGAACATTTCTTATAGCTGGCAATAAAGTATGTTAATTCCATTTGAAAAGGGAAATGTAAGTTTGTATTTTATTAAACACACACGTTACCCATCCATCTGTACACGCAGGGGGGTTGGGGCTGCACCAGGAGCCCCTAGGGCAGGGAGGGGGGCTGCAGTGTCCCACGTAACCCAAACAGGCTTTAGGGGAACTCTGACAGTGCACCCCCTGGTCAGCCCCTTCTGGACACCCCGCTCCCCCTGCCCTGCCTGCCCTGGGCTGCTCCCCCCGGCTCTGCGAGCTCCCAGCCCAGCTCTGCCCGCCCTGGGGGGCTCTCCAGCAGCTCCCTGCACCCAGGGCCCCCTTGCACTGGCAGGAGGCTGGGGGGGAGTTCCCACCCGGGGCAGAAATCCGCTAGTGAGCCCCTGCCTCCATCACCAGTGCCTCGGCACGCTGCCAGCCACGCCGGAGGACCCTGCGAAAATCTTGTGTTTGAGTGCAGTGAACAGGAATGGGGATTTGTTTCAGCTTGGTGGTTCTGCTGCCTGGGGTCACCCGCGGATGCTCAGCATCCTCCCGCCAGGGTGACAGCAGGGCAGGCAGGGATGTGCCGGTGAGGATGTCACCCAGCCCCACAGGTCACCCTCTGCGGTCACAGCCGCTGCGACGGGATCAGCGTTTGTTTGCAGAGGTGAGGCTGGCACTGGGCAGCTGAGCTGCAGGATGCAGCGCGGTGTGAATAGCCGTCCTCCCCCCCTGCCACAAAAACCGGTGTCTCCGGGAATGAAGCCCCTTTTTTCACTCTGAATATATTGCAGATTTTTATTCCTCCATTTGCACAGCACTTGAGATGGTTCAATACACGGAGTATCTGCAGAATCACTGGAATACCCGTCATGTGTGTCCCAGGCTGACCGAGGAGCTGCAGCCCCGGCAGCAGGGGATGTGACTGCATGGTAAAGCCCGGGCTACTGAAGGAGATAAAGAATGTTTTCCCCTTTGGACAAGTAACCAGCAAGGCTCTGACATGTCCTCAGGTGAAGGCTGCTTGTCTGAAGCTATCAAACGCGAGAACCAGCGGAGGGCAATCAGCAGTGACACAGACACAGACGCTCTCCCTCGCAAGGCACCGGAGCGGGGGGATGTAAACACGCGTCGGGGCACCAACGCTGCGGCCGGTCATTGCATTAGACACGGTGCACGGCCCCGGTGCTGCCTCCCCGCCCGCAATGGGGGGAGCGTGCTGCTGCCGGGCTGGGGGTCCCCACAACAGCAGCCGGCACGTGCCACTTGGCTGGGGTGTGACAGCCGGGGGGGACCCCGCTGGTTTGGGGACTGGGGCAGCTGGTGTGTCTGAGCTCAGCATGGGCTGTGGGAGGGTCGGGCTCCGAACGCTGTGCCCACCGGTGTCCTGCGCTTTCCGGGGAGATGATAATCGCGTTTGAGCATCTTGCTGACCTGGAGCCATGGAGAGCAGCGCACCGACGACAGCCACGGCGTGCCTCGCTCTGGGGTACCCCGGTTCCTGGAGCAGCACAAACGCAGAGTGCTGGCGGGTGTGAACGGTGCCGGCTGTGCAAAGCCCACAGCCCTTCCCCGCTGCTTTACCCAGTACTCGCTGCACATTAAATGCTTCTCTGTTTTCTTTGCATCCTACTTCTCATGCTTTCATTCCCTCAGTTTGCTTTCACAAAGGGATTGTGTGTTATTAACCTTTGCAGAGCCGCAGGACGATGCACACCCTTCTTTCAGCCAGGTGCTGTCTACACTCCGAGCGGGGCTCAGCCCCCTGCCCCTGCCCTGGGACCCCCGCTGTACGCTCCAAGGGAACAACGCAGAACTATTCACCTGCGCTGAGCCGGCTACATCGCCCACAGCATGGTTCTTAGTCCAGACCAAAACCGAGCTCTTTGTTCTTCTCTGAACCACTCTGCACAGGGGATGTGACTTAGCCTGGGTGGCAGCCCCCGGCCCGCCCCACTCCCACCTCCCAGGGCTGTGCTCAGGCCACCCCGGGATGCCCAGCGCCCGTGCAGCCTCTCCCCGCAGAGCCGGGGCTCCTGTCCTCGCCTCCTTCGCTTCCAAAGGCTTCTCCCACCAAACCTGCTCCAGAGCCCGCGCGCTCGTAATGAATGGTTTAGGAGAGAAAATGCCAGTGTCAGCCTCCGTCGAAGATGATCTACGACTACTCAGGCTCATTTGGGCTACTCGGAAACAAATCGATGGACTGCTGGGTCTCCAGACTAATAAATAATAACAGAGATAAAAATAAAATATAACTAATAGTAATGCAGTGCGTTCACAGGACACATTCCTCACAGTTAATAGAGGCTTTGCTATCGAGCTTAATTAAAAGTGACACCAAATACGCTGTTTTTTCACATTTGACGCTGAACCATCGGCTGCTTTCTCTTAAGGCCAGAGGCCACCTCGGCTGCTAATTACCCGTGCTGTGGTGGCATTGCTGGTGCTGGCTGTCTTGCCTCCCTGCAATGGCAGCTTGCCCTCCGAGGTGCCACCTCAAACCCAAGCAGCTCTAGAGGAATTCGGAGAGCGATCCCAGAGCTATCCGCACACACCGCAGCCAGCGCAGCCCTAGGGCTGGAGCTCAGCCTCGTATTTCCTCTGCTAGAGGATGCATTGGTGACCCTGCTATTAGCACGGAGCGCTGTGGTTTGTTCCCATACGTACCAGGTTGCTCATTAATACCCTGCAAATTGTAGCAAGGGGCTTCCTGGCCATTGGGTATCGCTGTGTATTCAAGGGGTTACCCTGGGGGGGCAAGAAACCCCTGGGTGTGCTGCAGCAATGGCCCTTTCCTGGGAGGACGGGGTGATGGAGCTGGAAACCCTCCAGCCTCACGCCATCAAGTCACCGATATCCCTTCCCAGGGCTCCGGACCTGCCACCTCCTGGGGTCCTTTCCCCTGGAACCAGGAGGGTCCCAGCACCTCCCCCGAGAGAAGGTGAAAGTAGTAATTTCATCTTTTTCCAAAAACAGATACTAAGCCCCCTGAACTAGTATATTCTACTTCAAGTGAGTAGCAAAGTGGAATACGCTAGTAATTATTTTCTTAATTCTAAATTTTAAAATTTGAAAATAAGTGTCTGTTCATATAACGAACATACTGGTGTTGCTTGAGCAAAATATAAACTCATGGACAAAGCACTCAAGCATATGTGGCACTCCTGTGGTTAATGCTAAGCAGGTGTTTTAGTATTTTCATAAATGGTGTTCCGATACATCCTGCCCCTGCAGGACCCCCTGCCCCTGCAGCCCTGCTCCTGAAGATCCCCTCGCCCCGCAGCCCAGCCGTGCATGGCTCTGTGCTGAGCCCGGTGCTTCGCCGCCAGCCAAGGGCAGATCCTGCCAACCCGCCCCAGGTGCTGTGGCCGCCGCTGCCGCCAGCGTTCCCGGGAGCAGCACGCTCTGGAGCAGGCGGTTCAAACACCGCGAGGGCTTGAAATCAGGAACCAGCTCGTTTTAATCTTTCCCGCTTTGATGACTTCAGATCTGTATTAGCACAAGATGTTTTTAATCTCTTATCTGCGGCATTTTGTTTTCCCTTTAATCACACCAGGTGGGCTTAACCGGGAGGATATGATCCAGTTCCCTCCCACCGCTCCCCTGTAGCTCAATACTCGCACGTACTGATGCTCAATTATTTGTTATACGGCGTCTAATATTTTCTATAGTAAACAGATTTTATTATCAATTCATGTATTGACGAAAGAGCATGAGTTAGTCGATGGAATATGTACTAAATACAGAAATGTACTTGGACTATTGATTATTCCAGTTGCTTACGTGAAGTATTGATATACAGCGTGCGGATCTGCCCTCAGACTCGAGTCATCATACACCCGTCACCGTTTTTAATAATAAAGGGTGACTATTTTTGAACACTTCGCAAGAAAAAATCCATTTGCTAAATGGGTTTGTGCGTATCGCAGGGACCGCTCAAGTGGAAGCAGGGGAAGGGTGTCAGCTCGCCGTGTGCCTGAGGAAACGCACATGATGATGCTCTGCACCAGAGTTACAGCAAAGCTGCTAGTGAAAGCCTGTCAGATGCCAAAGATGCAAAGTTGATGTCTCCGAAGTTTGGGTACACCAAGATGAGGTTTGTCCAAAGCCTGGCTCCCCTTGGCATGTGGATCGTGACGGCTCCCAGCAGCGCCGAGCCTGATCAGCCACGAGTGGGAATTTCAGCTGTGATCTTCTCAGTGATCCTGAAATCCAGGGTGGAAAACACATTCCTTTTCAGACCCCAAAGAGGTGTTGCTAAATACACTTTGAAAAACCCACAATGTCTAGTTCTGGACACTTTGCCTGAGAGCAAGCTGTCCAAAGCCGGCCTGATGGGGGTCCCTGCAGCCGGGCTGGGGGTTGCACGGTGGGTGCGCTGAGTGCACGTTCCCTTCTTTGCGCCCACTGACACTCCTCTGCTCCTGCAAACCGTTCCCCTCCCATTCCTCCTCCAGCTCTGGCTGGGAGCTGCACAGGCCCATGACTGCCTGTTCCAAGGGCATCGCTCCTGACACCCCACTGCCAGCGTCCTGCCCTGCCTTCTGCCCTGCCTGCCAGGGAAGGGCTGCTGCACAGGACAGCTTTGCCAGCGCGATCGCCCCAGGCATCGTCCTGTGGCTGGGGGTCAGCAGGAGGACAGTGGGGACACAGTGGTGGGGGCACAGCAGTGGGGACATGGCAGTGGAGATGCTTCTGAAGGCAGCCTGTGTCCCAGCACCAGGCTTTCGAAAAGCCTTGTGTAAGCCTCTCTACTCCTACCAGCAAAACGTGGTCTGCCTCTTGTCCCTGCTGGAAGGGAGATGAACAGGCTGGGGAGCCTTTGCGGGAGAGGTGGAGATGCGCTGGGATGCCCCATCCTGCAGCAAGCAGCGATGGCAGCAGATTTCCAAGGTGCAATGTCTTCCTCTGAAATTTCCTGTGCATCAGACATCACTCAGGCTGGGAATCCCAACCCAACCACCACGTTTCACAGGCTGCGGTGCCTTAGCTGGGCTGCAGGAACTGTCTGCGTACATGTTCTCAGTTTGCAGCAAATGTAAATTTTATATTTAATTCACTTCCTTGACATCTGAGATCGGTAACAGTAGTTTGCAATTACCCCGGGATAGCAGTGCACACACGACAGTTAGCTCAGGTGACCTGCAGCAGCCTGCTCAGTGCATTTACTTATTTGCAGAAAAGGAAGAGGGAGAGTAATGAACTGGGAGGCTGTGACAATGAAAACTCATTGTCTCGTCGTGACTTTGACATTAAATTCAGCCACAGCTTTGCGAGGGCACAGTGTCCCAGTGAACCCCCACCTCCCGAAAGCGCTCGGCTCATCGCATCCCTCCTGATCCGTTAATTCCAGCGTGTGTGACAGAGAGGTCCCGAGTCACCGGGACAAAAGGTCCTGTGTCTGTTGGGAAGCAGTGAACATCCCTTTCTCCCCCCCTGTGGTGTCTCCCGGTCAAAGCAGGTTTCATGGCAGCGCTGCCCGGAGACCCTGGAGCCCCCCTCGCAGGGCAGGGGCTGCTGCTGCCCTGTCCCCCTCCCCGGCAGTGCGGGATGGAGCGGTGACGGCTCCGAGGCCATTTCCTGGGGTTCCATCCCCACATCAGGGAGCTTTCAGTGGAAAGAGGACCCAGGCTCTTGAAACCCTATATCACCCCCAGCATCGCTGCACAGCTGCCCTCGTGTCTTTGCTAACAGCCTCTCTCTATTCTCCAGTTCCAGCGTTTCTCCCTGTTTTAACCCCGGAACCCCCCCCTCCTGCAGCCCATGTTCAATTAAGGGCTAATCTCCGTGACCCCCAGCCGGGCGGCGGATCGGTTACTGCCACCAATAATGGCTCCATTTACCGGGCGTCTCAGCAGACGCAACGTGATCCTAAGCCCTCGGCTTTCCCAGCCCATTCACAAACCTCCCCAGACACCCCCCATTCCAGGGTCCCTCCTGTCCCCTCCTGCCCCACCTCTGCCATGCTCTAGAGGAGAGACCCTCGCACCCGGGGGAATTTCTCCCACGCAAAGGCTGGTGACCAGGCGGTTCTGAAGAGCTCACCCCTTTCCTGCCCGCTGCCCAGCAGGGGTTTGGTGAAGGGCGGCAGCAATTTGGGGTGTTCTGACAAAACCCAAAATTCGGGGCAGGTGCTGGCCTGGCTGGAGTGTGTGCACCGAGCCCCAAGTGCACTGAAAGGGAAAACAAAGAAAAGCAACACCAGTCCTAATCCACTGCTGAAGAAATGGGGGGAAAGGAGAGATTTCCAGATCCAGCCGTGGCAGGGAACAGCACCCAGCTGCAGCAGGAACCCGTGGTTTGAAGTATAACGAGAGACAAGCCAAGGGAGAGGCAGCGGGTGGGATGGCACCGTCCTGCCCAAGAGAAGCGGGGTTTGGGCAGAGGAAAGGTCACCCAAGAGACCCCACCGATCAGCAGAGGGCAGGGTGGCCCAGAGCCCCCCAGTTTCGTGCACACAGCAGCCAAAACTCATTGGAGGGTGTTGCCCCCATTATTGACTTCTTGGTGACAAAGAACCTGGGTGCAGGTGGAGCCGAAGGATCAGGACAGGCTGTGCCGAGCCAGCCTGCGGAGACGCGATGGCACAGCCCTTCCTCCTGTGTCTTCGCTGCTTCTGGTTTTAATTTAGCTTAAATGTTAATTGTCCAAGTCAATGAATTTGCATATTTCTGTGGCTCTGGCCATCCATATTTGGCAGCTTGTCTGCATGACTGAAAACTCTTCTGACCTTTACTATCAAATAGGTTTTGGATCCTGGGAAATCAGAGAACAAATTACATTCATCCAAAACATTTCACCCCAGAGGAGCGATGAAAGACCCGCAGCCAGCCTCCCCCCACAGACCCCACAGCCAGCCTCCCCCTGCAGACCCCACAGCCAGCCTCCCCCCACAGACCCCACAGACCCCGCAGCCAACCTCCAAAGCTCTTGGCTGTGCAATGAACAGAATTAATTCCAGGTAAATATTACCGCTGGGCAAATGGTAAGAAGTGCAGTGGGTACGTTTTCAGGTTCAGAATATAACTTTGATTTAACTGGATTGTTTAGAAAACACCGTTTGTTGAGCTGCAGTTTTGGAAGCTATTATGAAAAATTCTCTGCCCAAGAACTCGGGGCCAGCGTGAGCCTCTAGCAAACCCGCTCAGAGCAGAGCCATCCATCTCCTCGGCATCACTCCCGTCATCCCGCCCGACGGAGGGTGAGCAGAGCTCTTTCAAAAGGATGGTGTCACTGGTGTTGATGGAAGGCATGGCTCGAGGTTGCCAGAAAAGGGATCTTTTCTGAAGTTATGTTGAATTTCTCTCTGTTTTTCAAATAGAAGATTCAGGTTTTCATTGAAAAAGCCAAGAACTCAGGAGTGTGCCGTGTCTGCAAATACCAAATTTTCAGCCACAGTTTTCCTTTGCTCGCCAACGTTCACGGGGAGAAACCAAAGCAAAGCCGCCCTTTCCATCGGGACCTGGCGAGCAATGGCGATGGGAGACCCCCGGGGACCCTGAGGCCACCACCTCCCTGCTCCCCCCGGTGCTCCTGCTGCTCTGGGAGCTGGAGGCAGAAGGGATGCTGGCGGGGGGGCTCCGGCAGCTTTGTCCATGGTGGACCCCATCCCGGTTTACTCCCATCTGCTGCCGTGGCTCTGCAGAGCCAGCCCAGCGCCGGTGCACAGCACCACGATGGTGCAGCTCGGTGCACGCCACGCACACGGCGTCTGTCACGCTGCCCTCCGCGGCTGCCTACCTCGCTGAGTTAGTTATGAAATTATCTTCGCATTTGGGGGCAAAAATAAATATTTAATTGTGGTAATGGCTATAATTTGCATTCAAATGTTTTTCAGAGCCAGAATTCCTCACTAAATGACACCACGGGCTTTTGAGAATGATGAACTTATTTGAGAACATTGCTTTCTATGCTGCCGAACGTCATCACCAGAAAAAAATGGCTAAATTTAGCAAATAAAAAAAGATCCCAAACAAAAAAGAAAAAATCTATTTCCTCAGCTGTAATAAATACAGCGGGTAGTAAAAAGGAGCATACTTCAGCTGTAAGTGGAGTATTGTTATTTGATATGTGGGAGAAAAACCAGAAAGCTAATAAGACATTTTTATACATAAAAAATCATGTAATCCTTGTGCATTATACATGTTGCACTTATTCATGGTCTATCCATGGGCAGATATTTATTCTTATTCCCAGCTATCTGTTTTGCGAGGAGATGCAGATCTGAGCTTCATACTGAACATCTCTGGGGCTGAGCTCTGCCCGCAGCTCCCAGCCGGAGCATCTCCCCTCTGCCGCGGCTGAAATCCAGCTTGTGTGTCCTCACCCTTTGTTCCGTGGGCTGGAGGAACGTCTGCTGATGAACTGCGATCCGGGGTCCCACCACTCACGCCGATGCTGTTTGTCTGTGCGTGGTCCCACTGCCCAGAGCGGTTCCTGGCACTGGGAGGATGATGCTGACCCACACCCACCCGTCCCAGCAGGGATGCGGGGCACCTGTGCTGGTTCCCCCACTGCTGGCCGTGGTTGTGCGCGGGTGGAAAGATGCTCCTCTAACACCCTGAAATTTTGTCTCCAGTTTTTCTTCTGCAGGCAGTGACTTACCTATCCGAGCACTACTCGAAGCCACAAGAAGAGCACACCTTTTAGTTGTGCCAGCTTTCTGAGTTGGGTTTTTTTTAGCGATTTCCTCTCAGCGCTGCACACTGGTTGCTGTGTGTCTGCCCAGTCTGCACTTACATGGAGATAATCCCATGGTTTGATTTTCGAGTGCATTTAGTGTCTAGACAGGGCATTGGGATCTTTTGTCCCTCCCTCCCGGCTCCCCTATGGATTTCAACAGCCCTTCAGGTGCAGCCACTTGTTCAATTCAAAGATTGACACCACTGCAGGCATCCCCTCGCCACATCCACCCCGCCGGCATTTCAGAGTCCCCGTGCCACCGTTCTGCCGGACTTTCTCCTGACTCTTCTCATAAATAGCCAGGGGAAAAAAAAGGTGTGATATGGCAGTTATAAAGGAGGAGGAAAAATAAACCCCAGGAGCATCAAGCCCCCCCAGCCTAGGAGCACCCCAGCCCAGGAGGGCTCCAGCAGCCCCTCAGACAGGCTGTGCCCCCCCCCAGAGCTCCCCAGTCCCGGGGGGCACCCACCCAGCCTGTGAGCGCCCACGGCTGCCCCAGGTGGGGGTCAGCACCCCTGCCCGATCTGGCAGGAGCTCCTGCTCGCCCCATCCATCTATCAGCACAACCCAATTAAGTCATTTACAGGGAGGACCTGGAGATGGCAGCAACATATAATCACAAACATAAGCAGTTTTTACGTGGTAATTATATATTCTATTTTTTTATCAGCACAACACAGGCAGAAGATTATTTTATGCTTGATATCATTCTAATTTTTGATCCATTTTCCCCCAACTTAAAAAGGATTAAGATTGGGCTTCTGGTAATAATTTTGGATATGCCAACTTCATAAGTACCACACAGCATTGTGTTAAACTGATTATTAGCTACTTTGGTTATTGTTAACACCGATTCTCTTCTGTGGGCTAACATCTGAAACGTATGAAACCAGATGGTTTGAATGGTCAAGCCAAAAGGCTGGAATATTTTTTAAGTCTGTTTTAAAATAAAACATCCAATTGCTTTAAACTCCATCTGATAAAACAGGCTCGAGTAGATCGGCAAGGACGGAGGAAACACCGTGCCTGGCTTTGATCATTTTCAAAAGGAATTGGCACATGTGATTTTCCAGAAGATAAAGGCACCAGGTGAAACTATTTCATATCCCAAGACCTTTTCTCTGCTGAAACTAACATCTGCTTCTCGTTTCGCCCAGGTTTGGAGAGCAGTCTGCCTGACCTCCCAGTTTACATCCGTAATTGGTTTGTATCAGTGGCCGGGCAAAAGGCAGAGGCTGTGTGGTGCTGCGTGGGGAGGATGGAGGGGGACGGAGAGGGGGACGGAGAGAGGGATGGAGAGGGGGATGGAGAGGGAGATGGAGGGGAGGATGGAGGGGAGGATGGAGGGGAAGATGGAGCTCGGCACCCACACCTCCCTGAGCAACCCCGCTATAGGGGTGCCCAGGACAGACCTGAACCCCAGTTAGTGCAGAAGGCTTGTGGGCTAAAGCAAGCAGCTGAAGCCCCCCTGCCCTGGCTGGCAGTGCGGCCGTGCCACACCACCCACCCATGGCAGCAGCGCTGAGGTGTCTATCGTCACAGACAACATTAATTATAACTAGTTCCCTAATAGCTGAAAATAACTAATGTGATTCTCCCTGTTTGGCGCCGGTAGGGAACAGGTCCAGAGTAAATGAGCTCATGGTTAGGAATCAAAGATTAACAGACTATCTAGGAGTCATTTCTTCTCCACATGAATTAGCAAATCGTGGGTAATTACTGTGGACAGAGCTAGGCAGGTTCATTTTACTAGGTCAGTTTAGAATAGCCAAGGATAATTGAACTGTCTCTAGAGCCAGGAACAGTGCTGAGGCTGGAAAAGGCCATTTTTCCCTTTCTGTTCATCTCCCGGGTAAATCGTATTTGCCCCCGGGGCAGATCTGTGCTGCAGGTGTGTGTGTTTGTTTTTTTATTCGCTGTCCGATGGACCAAGCTCCATTCTGGGGTGCTGGACCCAGGGCTGCAGCCAGGCTTGTCCCCGAGTGGGGGTCCCAGTCACTCGTACCTGCCACAGGCGCTGCTCTCAGGGCCATTGTCACCAGGTCCAGGCCACAAGGGGACAAGCTGGAGCTCACCTTGTGTGGAGGGCTGGGTAGGGAGGTGACAGCTGTCCCTCCCAGCGTGACAAGTGCTGAAGTCGGTGACACACTCGCTTGGTTTCTGTATTATTTTCTCTGGACATCACCTGGCTGTGGGTCGCAGCTTTACCTCTGCTGGTGCTCAGTGTGGACTGGAAAAGGGATGCAGCATCATTAAAAATAGAAGCATGAAAGATTATTTACATTTCAAGAATAGCTAAGGTCTTTAAAGAAACTTCCATCATCCTTTAAGGGCTCTTAGTCAAACGCCGTTCATTATTAATGCCTGTTGGCTTTATTTAGCCTATGACTACAATTATATATTTATGAGGTAATCAGCAATTGGAAATTTCCCTGTAATGGTAACTGGAGCTTGGCATCCAAATAAAATGAACACCATTAAGAAAGTATTGCGGTCATTGGGGTGGATCAAGTGTGCTAATAGCCCAACTAACAGCAATTAAGTCAATTAACCATTCAGACATATGCTGCTCAATTTCCCTGCTTAAACAGCCCGGTGCATCTGCGAAATTTGTGGAACTTATTTATGGTGCAAGCGGCTGCTAGTCATTATTAACCAGGGGAAACACTGGAAATAAGGGAGGCTTGTAAAAAATTAACTACTGCAGCAAAAGGAGCCGCTAATTGCCCGTTCCCCTCCCCGTGGGGGGAGGTATTTATTTATTGTCTTTTGAACGTTGCTGCGAGGGTTTTGTGGAACTGGGCGTACAGGTGGATGGGCCATGGGTCAGTGGTGGCCACGGGGGCTCCTTGGGTGTGCAGAGCTGTATGGGACGGGCTCTCCCTCCATCTGTCCCGGGGGGCTGTCAGGGTGGGAGGCTGCCCCATGGGGACCACACTGGGTGCTGGGGAGGAGCTGGGGGCTCAGGCTCACGGGGAAAGGTGTAACAGGGACAAGGGGGGACACCCCGAGCAGCCCCTCAGAGCCATGTGCTTGTGGCTCTCCAGACACTGGGAGCATCCTGGGACTGAGCACCTGGCGAAGGATCCCTCCTCTTCTTCCTCCTCCTCCTCCTCCTGGCCCTGCACCACTGACCCCCCCCAGGACCCGTGCCGGCAGACCCAACTGCCCTTCCCGCAGCGGCTGCAGGTCCCAGGATGAAGTCACCGGTGTTGCCATCACCCACCTTCACCTCCCTGGTGCTGGGGACTGGTGACATGAAGCACCTCTTCTCCTCCTCCTCCTCCTCCTCTTCCTTCTCCTTCTCCTCTTTCTCCTCCTCTTTCTCCTCCTCCTCCTTCTCCTCCTCCTCCTCCTCCTCCCCCCATTCCGATTTCTTGCCGTCTGTCCGCATGACGATGTTCCAAAGTTTTGTTAAGCGCGTGTTTTAATGAACGCCGTTAAAGTTAACCTAGCCATATAATACACGGGAGAAATCTACCACAAATATAGGTAAATGGAGATTGTAAAGATAAATAACGGTGCGGGTGTGTGAGAAGCGATAATGCACTCTATTTACCGGGGCCCATAAAGGGCCAGTAAAAGATACTGCAGCTTTAATGACTTACTCTCTCCATGGCAGCCAGCACTCACAGTTAGCAAGCTAAGGATGCAGTGACACAAAAAGCTTACAGATAATTAAATATTGATTTTTGTTTTCTAATCCTATATAAAAATTGTCCTGGGTCTCCCAATGGTAGTTTCATCTCTCTAGGACACAGGGAGGGCTATTAACCCTGTTTGGTTTCAAGCTGTTGCAGAACAAATAAACAGGGAGCCTTGGAAAACCGAGGCAGCAGCTCTGCGGGCACAAGCCAGCTGCCAGCCCTCCACCTGCCCCGGTCCTGCCAAGAGCCTGGCGCCCGGGCAGGCAGCCAGCAGCAGCCCCGTGCCTGCAGCCGCAGCTTTTCCGTGAGGATCGCAGCATTTCCACCTGCATGCGTGGTTCACACGGTGCAGGGAGCCTTGCAGCATCCATGCAGACATGAGAGCCCTGTGCTTTCAGCATGCATCTCCCAAGCAGCCGGGCAGAGCGGGGGCTGTGGTGTGTCCCCCCCTGCTCCTGGAGCCCTCCCGTGCAGGGGTGCAGTTGGTGCCTGGTCCCCTGAGCGTGGCCGTGTTCCTGATACTTGCCTTTTCCACTCTATCACATCTCTTCTCTGCAGAGGTCCCTGGAGAGCAGTGTCACATGCTGCTCGTCACAAGCAGGGTGCAAAGTGCCACCTTACCCCAGACCTTCAAGGGTCCCTGGCTTCAAGCAACCCCCCCACGCAGGGACTGGAGGGGCTGGGGGCAATGGGGATGCTCTGGAGCATCGTCTGTGAGGGATGGTCCACCCGAGGACCTCGCCATGGGAAACAGTCTTTCAGGGCAGCGGGAGCGGAGGAGTTTCTGTTCTGCTGTTAGAAAACAGGAGATCACAGAGCTATGGCAGAGCTATCGCAGAGCCGATGAAATGCGCTGATCTGGATGGAGTGCCCCCAGAGGGAGGTCTGTGATGCGGGCTGGGAATTCTTCTGAAAGTAAAGATGAGCATGGGAAGCCTCCCAGAATCACCCGCTCAGACCAGCCCTGGAGCGCACGGTCCAGGCGCCTGGTCTCTCCCGTCAACCCATGTGCTCCTCTGAGATGCTGCTGTTCCCACACTGGCCCCTGACTCCACCGTGTCCCCGGCACGTCTAGATCACCCCGACAGATTTCTCCTGTAAATCGGCATTCTGAGTCTCCTGCAGAACGCGTGCAAAACCTCAGCGCATTTTCAGAAAGCTGCATTTTTGCTCAGGCGCACGGGCGAGGGTGGCAGGTGGCTGTTCCCTGTGCGGAGGAGGTGGCTGGAGGAACAGAGAGGAGCAGGGGAGGGGGTCAGGACGGACAGACAGGGGCTGAGGGGGCAGACATCAGGGCCAGGCTGAGAGGGAGCGAGGGTCTTGGGTGGCCTCGTTGCTGCAGCAGGGACAAGACATGGGTTTGGTTCAGCCCGGCTCTGTGGTGGGGTCATGGTGTCGGGGTGAGGAGGGGGTCTCACACCCACCGCGACAGCCCAGGCTGGTGGTGACGGGAGGGGTGGGGAGGGTGGGGGTACCCGATGTGCTGCTGGAGCACTCGGGTACGTTGCTCCACAATGAGAGGAAAGGTATTAAAATAATAACCTCTAAGTCTGCCACGCATGATGTTTTCTATCACTATTGGGAAAGCAATTGCCTCCAGCAAAGATCTATTTCCTCAGCCGCTCATTTACAAGCGCGCAGTAAGTACTGTGTACACAGTATGAGACGGAATAAACCCCAGCGTCACACAACAGAGCCGCTCATTCACAAAACGGAGCCAGGGACCTCCTTTCCCAGTTATCTTTTCAAAAGCACCATGCAGCATAACTCACACTGTTTGCAGACTTCAGGACGTGAGTAAATCACGTTGCTTTACATAATTCCCGTCCTTTGGTAAATTGTACTTTTTTTCTGAAAGAAGAGAACATCCACTCCCCTCATTCTCCAGCGCTGTATATAAATGAGGCCGTCGCTCGAACATGCCGGATGAGTCTGATCATGGGGAAAACAGCAAAACATCTTCCTGAAAAGACTGCATGCACCATTTGCTGAGAAATCTTAAATATTTTACTTGCAAAAGCCTGTAGGCTCGGTGTTTTCCATGCCAAGTGTGAGCAGTACGCTGTGTACACTGAGCCCCTGCTCAGCCGTGCAGAGAAGTTCAAGCAGAACACTGAATGGAAGTGCACCCCGACTTTCTGCTGATCACAAACCTCCCAGGAGGGTGGGCTGGGGTCTGCAGTGAACTCATCGCTGCGTCCGCCGGATGCTCACGACTCGGGTCCCACCTCCTCCCCTGCCTCAGGCTTCAGCTTATGGGGTTCGAGCTCTGAACAGCCTCTTGTGCAGCCAGCCCCGAGCAAGGAGGGATCGACAGAGCAGCAGCTCCCGTGAGATGCGGCTGAACCTGAGCAAATAACCACAAGATCTTTTGTGGTTGCCTGACTCCTTCTCTGCTCTTCCTCGGGGGGTTCACGACCTCATTTGCACGCTCTCTGGGCTAACCGCTCATCTCGGCTCCTCGCCGCGGCTCCTCCAGGGGACTCACAGCACTCATGGCCCAGCGGGTACCAGTGGGGCTGGCGAGGGACGCAAACATCCCAACTGCCCCCACCCGCACACACAGCCCTGCCCACCCTGCCCTGCCCTGCGTCCCCCCACCACCCTCCCCATCTCTCCCCCCCACCACAGCTCAGCTTTCCATCAGACAAGGACACTGGGGACTCCCTGAGCCCGCTGCCGCCCACGGCCCCAGCACATCGACCCACATGGGGGTCTCATGGGGAGGAAGGTCCTTCCAGCCCTGGGGTGAGTGGGGCTGGGAGCCGTGCCACCGACTGCATCCCCTGGAACGGCACCAGCACGGGACTCGGTGACACTCCAGGACATCTGCACCCTCTATGCAGTGAAACCGTCCCATCCTAGTGCCGGAGCTGCAGCCAGCACAGCCCTTGCCCCAGGAGTGGTTTTGTGCTGGTTTGGGGGTAACCTGGCAGCCTCAAAGCTGGGGGGACTTTTCAGACGCAGCCACCCGGCAGCCGCTGATTGAGACTCAAAAGAAATTCTTTGAGGGCAGCAAGATGTCAGGCCGAAGCAGGAACAGCAGCAGGTTTGAGACTACAGACGCGTTAGTCAGAGCTGATGAATGCTGGCTTGTCAAGCCTTCCCATCTCAGTCCCTGGATTGCCTTTAAAGTTTGCCAAGTCACTTTTCAGCATTTGTGTGGGCAGAAGGAGACATGCAATTAAGCTGCAATTGCTGCACCAAAGCCGAATACTTTTGAGTTTGTTATTTCCTCAAAAATGACAAAACGCTGGTACCGAGTCAAGGAACAGGACGGGAGCTCCTGTTGCAAAACCGTAGTTGGCACGGGCTCCATCTGCCCACAGCCGGATTCTGCTTCTGCTGGAGGATGAGGATGCTCATCAAAAGCTCCACGAGCACTTGGGAAGCGGGCTGGAGCACCGAGAGCTGTAACCAAACCCTGCTGCTGGGCGCAGGTGACTGTCACGCAGCCGTCCACCCGCTGCAGCCTTTTGAGCAGGCAGATCACTCTTCTTTCCCAAACGTAAGAGGAATAGTTTTGCAGACGCCTTTCTCCACAAGGTTTCCTTCAGTGGCCGCAGAGGTGTTGGCGCAGTGCCGTGTGCTGCAAACCGTCCTTGGCCATAAACCACCCCGAGTGCAGGACGGATCAATCTGGAGCCTGGTGGTGGCTAACCTGAGTTAATTTCATCCCGAAGGGCCTCGCTGAAATGCAGCAAGTGCCCAACTAAGAGACCCAGGGCCAGCAAATGGCTCTGTGAGGAGTCCGCTCTGAAAACTCACCTGGCATATCGCAATAGTCTCCATGCGTCACCAAGCAACAGGGGATGAGAGTTGCCCATTTGTGCGAAGCTTTTTCGGCAACATATTGCTTTTTAATCAACACTTAAACAAGAAATGCTCTTTTCCATCTAATGCCTGGGATGATTTCATAGCAACTCATCGTGCCACCCGGTTTTAAAGCAGAGACCGACTTTTTCAGAAGGGAAGGTTTATCCAAAATACGTGATCGAACTGAGCAGTCACTTTCTGCCTCCTTTCTGCTGACTGCAGAAGCTGCATTTGAGGACAAGCTGCTCTTCTGCCAGCTCAGCTTCTCTTCCTGCTGCAGAGAAGCAACAACAACTACAAAACAATCAATGAACTTGCATAAATAACCAGGTGGTGGGGTGGGAGGAGAAGGAACTCTTGGGTTTTGGTGGTGCACTCTGAGCAGGCGCCTTGCTGCTGCTGCGGCCACTGCACACCCGTGGGGGAACCGACTGCAGGACTTACATGGGTTCTGGAGATGGGCAGGAAATTTGGGTTAGTCCCTGCGAGCACTGGGATTGACTGGGAACACTGGACTGGGACCCTCAAAGCCTCATCCAGCCTGGCCTTGAACCCCTCCAGGGATGGGGCATCCACAGCTGCTCTGGGCAACCTGGGCCACTGCCTCACCCCCCGCACAGGAAAACATTTCTTCCCCAGATCTCATCTCCATCTCCCCTCTTTCAGCTTAAACCCGTTCCCCCTCGTCCCGTCACTATGTTCCCTGATCAGGAATGCCTCCCAAATGTGAGAGGTTGGTGGAGCCTGGGCTGAGGCTCCAGGGCACGAGTATGATTTTAAACATCAACGGTGTGCTCACTGCAAACCCCAGAGGTGCTGGGTAAGCACGTGGAGCCCGGTTTATTTTGCTCTGTGCCGTGGTTAACCAGACCAGGACAATTGCAGCCAGACTCCGTATTTACACCTGGTTTAAGACGTTCTAATCCAGAACGGAGAAGTTAAAATCCCCAGATTTACATTGGCTTTATTAAGTAATGTGAAACAAAGCCCACAGAACTCGCCGTCCCTGGGAAGCTTTAATGAAACCTGAAATATCCTTGGAGCTGGCTGAAGCTGTGCCGTATCCCAGAGCCCAAATTCCTGGTCCGTCTTTCTGCAAAAGCTGTTTTTCCCAAAGCTGCGCATTCTTCCACACACCTGCCCAGCACCGACGGCCACTGCACTGCCTGCGGGTGTGCACCCCAAATCGGGACCGCTGCGTACGGCTGGCTTCTGCCCCCTCCCCGAGGTTTTTTCACTGCTGCTGGTCACTGATTCCCGACCCAGAAACCATTTCTTTGGAAACTGCTGTTTTATGGAAACAAACTTTCCACGGCAACACGTGATTTTGACAAAGTTTAATTTCAAAGGAAATTGAAACAAAGTATCTCAATAACGCAACAATGTTCTTTTTAACATTTTCCAAATGTCACATTTTGGTATTTCGCTTTCAAATGCCTTCTCTTTAGAAATTTATACTATTTAAGAAAATTAAGACAATATTAGATTTCTTCCCAAATCGCCTGAGCAATTGCAGTTTCTGCAGGAAACCCTGCGCCTGTGTGCGGGGGGTCGGCAGTGGGACGGAGGGGTCCCAACAGGATCTATCCTTGTCCCTGCTCCTAGGGTGCTGGTGCCTCCGGGGCTCAGCCCCCCCAGCAGCAAGGCCCCCGGCCAGGCTGTGCTCTAACCAAAGCCATCAGGACTGTGGAGATTGACAGCCGGCGATGCGCGGGGCAGATTGCTTGGTCTGAAATCCCTTTTGACCCTGGGATACACAGATGGACAGGAAAAAAAAAAACAACAACTTTCCCATTGATGCAAACCAGGCTAGAAGTGTCCTGGAGAAAATTTGGAAATGTGAGGATCAGAGGAGGCGTATTTCACAATTATAAAATTAACAGGGACTGGAAATGCTGATTTTTTATTTTGAAGCAAAAGTGTGAGAGAAGGCTGGAGAGGGGCAAAGCCTGTCTGGGGGAACTGAATCCCGAACACAAAGAGAACACAAGGCTTGTGGGGGGTTGGGCTGGGTCTGGCCCCCACCCCAGCCGCCCTTCCCCGCAGAGCAGGGGCCCTGCAGCACCCATCCTCACCACCAGTTTGTCCAGCGATGGCACTGGAACGGGTGGTGTCAAGGCAGAAGATTCAGAAGGGAGGGAAGAGCTTCGCTGTTCAGTGTCTGCTGGACGGGGAAAGGGATTTTCTGAGGGTCTTGGAGTGTTTTACCTACAGGGCTGTGTGAAGTGTCAAGGGTGGAGAGGATTACTGGAGATTTCCTCTGAACAGGCAGCAGAAGGGAGCTGTGGGCACTCTCTCCCGGGGGAGGGGGCTGCGGCGATGCTTTGCAGCCTATTTCCAATTACAGTTTCCAGCAGAGTTGGAGAAGACAATGACAGGAGGAAAAAAAATGCTCCAAAAAAAAAAAAAAAATCACAGGCAGCAATAAATTTTTCCACAATGGTCTGAAGAACAAAATGCTTCCTAAGCAAGTTCAGCTACAAGTATGTGTGCAAACCCCATATGGGCAGTGGGAGTGCGTGGGCGGGCTTGTCAGAGGTGCCGAGTGCCCACTCCTCCCCAGCACCACGCACAGCATCTCCCAGCATCAGACTGGGATGAGGCGGAACAGGGAGCTGGGGGGGGTGGGTGGGCATGTGCATGTGTGTGCAAGTGTGTGCATGCTCTGCTGCAGGCAGCAGGGAAGCAGGCATGCACAGGAGTGTGCAGGTGTGCTGGGGAGGAGTCTGTCTTTATTCAGACAGGTCAGGAAAATGTTTCTTGCATGTCGTGTTCATTGGCTGCCACAGACGAGCAGGGATCTATTTCTGTGGTGGGTCATGAAACCATGGTGTGGGAGGGGATGCTCCCTCGAGGCCAAGTGTGTTCATCCTCTGCTTCTACCCAGAGGCCAGCTCCACTCTTCAGATGCGTTTCTGCAGAACACTGAAATCATAGTGCCACTAATTATTCTATTACAGGGCTATTTCACTGCGCTATTAACGCCCCAACGTACACCATATATCTGTGCAATAGCACCCAGCATCATAAAAGCCAGAGCAATCCCGGGTCCGTAGCTGAGCTGCCTGCGGTGTGGGGGGACCTGGGGAGACCCTGGGAGGACCCTGCTGGGACCCTGGAGGGGGACCCTGTGGGCGATGGGGCCCCAGCTACAACCAAACCCGGCATTTTCTGGAGCATGCTCCTCCGGCGAGCACCTCGGCTTCCCCGGGAAACCTGCGCACCACCACCCCACACCGTGGGGAACAGCTTCAGAGAAGTGTTCCCCCAGGAGCTGCAAGGGCTGTTCAGCTCCAGTCTGCTAAGATCCTACTTTTGCAGAAAAGGGAGAGAAAACCAGACCCGCAAGGTCGTGGCGGGGGCTCGTCCCATGCCCGATGGCTCCGGAACCGGCGCAGACAGAGCGGGGCATCCCCCCACGCTCCATGTGCTTCTGCTGATAAGCGCGGGGCCAGGCGACCCGCACGGCGCGTGACGGGAATAGCGAGAGCCTCCCTATTCTTGGGGCTGTGAAAGGAACCACGGCGGCTGGAGATGCAGCCGGCCCCGGAACAGCAGAGAGATAAGGGCAGGCGGCGGTGAGCCGCGGGGTGTTTTTGTACACGGTTAAGAGGAGGTTGTGCCCAGTTCTGATGGTGGGGATAGCAGACCCTTCCTCCTTCTGATGTTTTTAAAGGCTACAGGAAGGCTTAAAATGTAATTCCAAATTCAGATTCATGTTTCCTCTCTAGCTCCTTCAAAGACCCAAAGGAACTGTTAATATTTCAGAGGAAAATTTCTCCTCCTCTCCAGCATCCTTGGATAGTAGCCTGCATTAAAAACCGGGAGTGAGAGAATAAACCACCACAGGTGTGTTCTGCCAGCTTAAAATCCACACTCCCATGCACCCGACGGAGAGCGATGGAGGAAGGAGACCTGAGGCTCCAGCTGCAGGTCGAATAAATGGATTTGTTTAACTGGTGATGGATTTCTTCCCTGCTTTACCACCCAGACCTGCACATCGCCTTCCCCCACCCCGACCCTTCCCAGGGACCGCTGGGCCCCTGGTGCAGCGGTGTGACACCCTGTCCTGCCATTCCCGCAGCTGGGGACGAAGATGCCGGCTGGGCTCTCCCCCCGATACACCGGTATAAATCCATACTCAATGCAGTTACTTCAGATTTATGCCAGCATAACTGAATTCAGCAGCTTAATAAATGGCTCCTCCATTAATAAATGGAGAGCTGCTCAAGATCATGAACTTCACGACTACGACAAGGTCGTGCCCGCCACTCCTGCCCTCATAACTTTTCCTGCGTTAGTATCTTCCACCGCTCAGCTTCTCTGCGCATCCCAGGTCAGGGCGGGAGGATGTCCAAGCGCAGGAGCGATGCCCCGGAGCACCCAGGGATGAATCCCTGCAGGATGCAGAACCGATGCCATGGGGTGGGTGGAGCCGAGCTCCTCAGGTCTCTCTTCCCCCTCTGTTTCTCCCCCCTCTCCTCCCATGGCTCCTGCTCTTGCAGTTATGTCACTCTCTTCTTTAGCCATCTGGCTCCTGCACACAAATATAAGTCCTCCTACACAGACCCGCTGGCGAAGGGACTGATCCTTCCCTGGCTGACACCAGCATCCCTCCACTGATGGTGCTGGAGCTGCTCCGGCTCTGAGCAGCCGTCCCCTGGGACCAGCCCCCCCAGAGGGGCTGCAGCAAAGGCATCACCCCACACTCACCGCCTCACCTGCCTGGTGCCAGTGCCAAGGCGGAGGGCTCTGCCCCAGCTGTCCCCCACGAATGGCTGGTGGCAGGGCTGGTGTCACCCTGCACCCCTCAGCCCGCTCCTGCACCCACCAGCAGCGGGATGCCCAGGGCACAGGTGGGGGCCAAGAGGGGCAAGAGTTTTCCCACCCAGTGGGAGTGGAGGGGGTGTCTGGTCGGGGTCCGTGGGGCTTTCCTGGCAGGGGGACAAGCTCAGCCATCATGGGGACGGGTGACAGCGGCCCCAGGAGCCGCCTGGAACCCCAGCTCCACCCATGTGGCTGGGGGGACGGGGCAGGGAAACCTCCTTCCAAAGACAAGATGCCCACGACGATTTCATGTCACCAGATCGCTCACCGGGGAAAATCTGGCAAAAAGAGTAAAAAATTATATTTCAACATCACAATT
Source organism: Syrrhaptes paradoxus (assembly GCA_013400615.1). Classification (NCBI taxonomy): domain Eukaryota; kingdom Metazoa; phylum Chordata; class Aves; order Pterocliformes; family Pteroclidae; genus Syrrhaptes; species Syrrhaptes paradoxus. The sequence goes on from VZTO01015275.1 coordinate 58,215, forward strand.
GAAAAGCAAAATTTAAATTTTTTGAAGAAAGGAAATAAATTTGAATTTTTTTCAAAATTTGTCTGACAAGTCAAAATAAAATCTGAAAATACCATTCCAAAGGAAACAGCAGCTTTCTGCTCTGTTCCTCTCGGCATCACCTCCTCCTCCGGGCGGTGCTGGGCGGGCAGCGGTCCCTGTGAAATTCCCAAATTTTCTTGTGCTCCTGATCTGAACAATTCCTCCTCAGCATCTTCCTGGGAAAGAAGAAAGGCGGTTTGGTTAAATACAAGCAGTCAGCTGGCCTATGGCCAAAAAATATCTCATTCTGACTTTGATTTTTAAAAACTGTTAGGGAACAAAATGAATTTGAAGCTGAAAATCCAGCAGTCCCTTCCAATAAGGCCAACAGATAATGCTTTAACCTTATTAAAATCTGGTGGGGGGCATTTCAAAGCAAAAACTTATTAACATAGAAATGTTCCTGCAAAAATAGTTTCAGTTTGATACATTCCTGACAGGTAAAAATTGAATTGCAAAACTGTCAACCAGCTGTGGTTAGATCCGCCACCTTCACCAGGGTTTGAAGGAACACAGAGTAATGGGATTTTGCTCACACTCAAATTGTATCGTATGCTCAGAGCCCTGTGGATAATATATTCTCCAGTTCACAAAATATACGAAAAAATAAAATACAAATAATTTATGACCATTGGTGAATTGGAAAGTCCTAACAAGCTAATTCCAGGGTGAACGGAGCAACTGTTTACGCAGAGGGTTGCTCTTTCCTTTGAATACTCTTTTTGGATTTATTGTGACCTGCCAAACGACTTTGGAAATAACTCCAATTAATTTCATTTATTTGAAAAATTTAAATATTGCTTTTGAAATGTGATGCTGAAGCATTTTTTTATTCTTTTTGCATTTTCCCCAGTGAGAAAATGAAATCACCGTGTGCCTCCTGCAGCCTTTGTCTCTGGAAGGAGGTTTGCTGGGGTCCCCCCGGCCGTACGGGTGGAGCGGGGGTGGCGGGTGGCTCCTGGGGCCACTGTCACCCGTCCCCGCGATGGCCGAGCTCATCCCCCCACCAGCAAAGCCCCACACGCCCCGGCTGGGCACCCACTGGGCAGGAAACTTCTTCCCAGGCCGGGCTCATCCCGGGAAGCGTCCGCGAGCATCTTCCCTCTTCTATTGGTGTCTTTTGATTACGAGTCTGCTTTGAAGAGACACTAATTGTAGCCTGCACACAATGCTTGTAATTATGCCTATTACATTTTGATTCATTTCCATATGTCAACACCACTACAAGAGGGGTGTGTGGGGGGGGGAGAGCGCCGGTTTATAATCGGGTATTGTCTGCAAAAAAACCCTGCGCGGAGCCTGAGTGAAGTGTTCTTTGTGGAAATTGAAAATAAGATTATAAATAAAAGTCTTCCTCTGACATCCAGAAAATGGACACTTTAAAATAAATTGCCACCGTTGATCAAGAAGATTGCTAGCTACCTTTTACATTAATGAGGCAAATACTCTTCAAGTCCCTAATAGCAATATGTTTGAGTATGTCATTTCAATAGCTCCTTTCTTAATAAAGCTTGACCCTAATATTCCCTTTGCTGTCAAAGGCATTGTCCTGCCAGACGTAGCTGTGATTTTTAGCTGCTAATCAAGAGAAAAAAGGGGCGGCAAGAGCAACCCTTATGTAAAGAGCTGCAGAGCCCCGCGCGACGAGGCTCTTCCCCGGGTCACGGCGGGACCCTGGGCGAGGAGCACTTTGCTGCCACGGGGAGTGTCACAGTGACGGTGTCAGAGCCATCACAGCGATGCCAGCGATTGCAGCCCTCCAGGAAACTGCTTTTCCAGTGCTTTACACCTGGGCAGCCCCGACTGTGGGCGCGGGATGCTCCTGGGCACAGCCCCTCCCTGGGCCCCCGCTGCGGGGACAGGGGACAGTCCCACCTCCCTCCTCCTCCTCCTCTGCCTCCTGGAGGGAGGAAGCAGTGCTCGTCCGGCTCTTCCCCCTCCAGGTATCTCCACCAACCCATGATAGTCCTTGCAAAAGTATGAGCAGAGCTTATTCTTTAGCAATCAATCAATACGAGTTAAAAGGGCATCTTGTTTGTTTCTGTAACAATGCTCTTTAGGAAATTGGGTCCTTTTACATTTCCTGGCTGATACGCCATCCGTCATACGTTGCATCAGTCACATCACGTTATGCTTCAAAGTATAATATAACATGATGTGACTGGTGCACCGGGCAGGAGATTCACAAAGGGAGAAATCCTCCAGGATGTTCTATCCACTTTTCTTTTGAAAAAAATCAGAGTTTGTAGACACTATTTTCTTTGTTTTTTGTTTGTTTTTTTTTTAATCTGAGTTTGAAGATAAAAGCAGTTGACTTACTTTCTGCACCAGGGACTGTGCCAGGACAGCTTTGTTGGTGTCCCAGGCAGTTATGGGTGTAGTTGGAAGAGAAGCAAGAGCAGGAAGGTGCAGCCCTCCCGCCCACACACCCCAACACCCCCATCGCCCCACAGCCCCAGGGCTCAGCCCAGCACGGGCTGCACACACGCTGCCCTTGGGTCCTGCTCAGCAGCGAGGGAAGGGGTGCGAGGGAGGAAAAGGAGATGAAGGCAAAGGATTTAGCAGGGGGCCAGTGCTGCAGCCTCCCGTGTTGGCAGGGTGGGGTGGGGCAGGGTGGGGAAGGGTGGGGCAGGGTGGGGCCTGTCTCTCTCTGGTGTTCCCGAGATTTCCAAGGAAACCTTTAGAAAATTTCATGAACAAATCTCCTCGGGTGATGGAGTTCACTGCCTTTCGAGTTTTGAAGACACTCCTCTTTCAGAGAAGGGAAACTGTAAACTTCAGAGTGGCAGAAAAGCCCCATTTTCCCTGGGAATGATGGTGGCAGAAATTTTTCCTGGATTTGTACGAAGCTGGGTTATATAAAAATGAAATAATTTACAAACATAAGGGGATGTGAAGTGTTTGATTTCCCATGTTTCCACGCTCCAGCACACCTCCGGACCTCCCAGGCTGGAATGCGATCTCGGAAGATTGCTGCTGGCACGGAAACTCTAATGTCCGAGTTATAATTGGCCAAAAGTTTGTTCTCCAAGTACGAAGGTGCAGGCTCCCCAGACACCCGACGCCAGCCTGGCTCTGCACAAGCAGCAGCCCGTGGTGCCGGTTCCCGACCCAGCCCCAGCGAAGCGGCTGCTCCAGCAGGGACCCGGGGGTGCGGGGGTTCGGGAGAGGAGGCGGGAGATGCTGTGTTCCGCATTTAATTGGGGCTGCGGAGAACATGCAGGCGGCTGCCCACGTAGGGGTATAACCTGGATGTAACACACAGGCTGGTGAAAAGTTTCTGAGGAGGAAACGCTGTGACTTTTTCCTACAGAACACGCTAAACACTCTCCCAGCGAAAAAATAATGATTGGAAGATTCCTCATTTATTCTGATAAGTTATCATCAGTGTCACCGAGACGAACGTTTGGGCAGAACAGCTCCCCTGCCCACACACCGTGTTTGCTTTTTAAAAATATTGCAAATAGCTCAGTGGCTTTAAATAAATAAATAGCTAATGAGTCACACCAATAGGAATTGAATGTCAAGACGGAGGAAGTGCCTGCCTGAGTGCCTACCCTGCAAAGTTTATTGGTGTTTTTTAACCACGTCGGTGCTGTGCCCGCTGCCATCGTGCCCTGGCAGAGCCGCCGGAGCAGGGACCCCCCCACACCCCCGCAGCACAGGGCAGTGCCGGTCCTGCAGGGGGGATGCTGGGGGACACCGGTGAGGAAGGGGCTGTGCAGAGCAGCCGGGGAGCACCTGGAAGGACAAATCTTGTTTGTCTGCTCCCGGGCACAGGGCTGCAAACCAGGGACCCACCGGTGCCAGGGAACCGTCTTGCTGAGACGGAGGCACCAGCTTTTTCCTGGAACCGGGAACAGAGCCCTCATTTTCCTGCTCCTGGAAGAGGTCCCCGCACAGGCAGAACGTGCCCAGAAGGAGGCTGAGGCGGCATCGCTGGGGTTTATTTATTTATTCTTGCTGGGCAGTGGGACGGGGACGTGGGGCAGGACTGGGGCCACCCCAGAAGCATCCTGGCAATCCCCATCCTCACACCCCCAGTGCAAGGGGCCGGAGATGCTGTCGGTGCCATGAGGATGCTGTGGGCACTGATGGGGCACAGCAGGTGCTGGGTGTCCCAGCACAGGGGCTGCACTCGGAGGAGCCGCCGTGCCCGTGCACAGGGTCCTGTCTGCACCAGAGACACCCTTGAATCCATCTGGGAGTGGTTCAGGGGAAGTTTGGGAGAAAATCAAACTTCTGTTGTGCCAGGGAGTGAGTGGGCGCTGGAGGATGACAACATCCTTCTCCTTCATTCATCTCTTCCTCTGCTGTCGCTGCAGAAGCCCTCCCGCTGTGCGGTACACGAGGTCCCCTCGCACCGCCCACTCAGCCTATATTGGGATCCGCACATTTATAACAAGCTGGCTGGCTCAGGAGAGCAGCCTGAGCTTAGCAAATCCTGGCTCCCGTGGGGAGCTGAGCCCGGAGCTGAGCCCACCCGCCATGGCCAGCTCCGGGGGTCCCTCTTTGAGCTGCCCAGCCGCATTCCCGCTGCCGGAGCACCGGCTTTTCCCCAAGGAAATCCCGCTGACAGAAGAAAAAAAGCTTTTCCATCACCGATCAGTGTGAAAACCCCGATTTGGAAATAATTTCAGCTGCTTCCCATCCCCAGTGAACCACCAAGCCTTTCTGATGAGCACCCACCCTGGGGCCATGGAGTGGAGCCCACCCAGGGGGCACGGCCACTCCCCACTCCCAGCCCCGATCTCCCTGTGCAGCAGGAACCCGGGCACTGGGGAACCCCATTAATGGCAGGGACAGAGGGACCCCAGAGCAGCTCCCCGAGGGAGCATTTCCAGACTCGATCTTCTGGAGAGGGCTGCTCTGCCAGGAGCTGGGTTATTCCAAAGGAAAGTCAGTCTGTCCTGCAAGAAAGCCCAATTGTCAAAAAATACCCTTTTCACCCAAAATAGTCCCAAGGGCACATTTTCAGCTGGCTGCAGTCGCCAGGCAGGTGGCTGCGTGCTCCCGAGGGACGGGGTGCGGGGCAGACAGACCCCCCTGGCATGCAGACACCCCTGGCACCCGGCTGCCCGCTGGCTGGCAAACCCGCCGCAAACCCAGGATTTTTTGGTGGGGGAAGGAGGGTAAGGAATGGAAAAATCATCACACACATTGCACAGATGGAAAGAGTTTACAGCCCTCCTCACTTCCTCATCCTCGTGGTGTAAATTATACGGACAGATGTACAATCTGGGAAGTCGTCCAGATTTTATTTTTTATTTTTTTTAATTTATTTTTTTTTTACAAAAGCAAGGATGCTAGAACAACACTAGCTGTGCCATGTCTGGTCCTTGGCTTTCAGCGTTGGCTATGGGAGAGCAGAGCCCAGCACTCCTGGCAGGCGGTGAATGATCCAGACAAGCGCGAAGCTCGCCCGTGGCACCCCGTCGGAGGGATGATGCCGCTGTGCCCTGGGGGGAGGCAGGAGATGGGACCGGGGACCCAGCACCGGAGGTGTCCCTGCCGCCGGTGCCGGGCCAGGGTGGCGGCTTTCCTGCGCTCAGATCTCAGCATCTCCTCAGATATCTACGGGGTTGCCAGGAATGAGGGAGGAGGCAGATGACAGCATGTTTCCAGCGCTGTGCTTTGCACAGATATCCTCCAGGCAGCATGTGTGTGTCTGCGGAGGGCTCAGTGTGCTCCTCAGAGCTGCTTCCAAACAAGGATCAAGTAAATTTTCCGAAGCATATTCTCCCCCGTCAAACGCTGCTCTCGCGCTGGAGGCTGTCCATGGCTCTGACACTCCTGCGGGTTTTCTACCCACATCCGTGTGCCAGAGATTCCTTGGCGGGAGCCCCAGGTTGCGTTTGGCTCCTGCTGGAGAGGAGTGAAGCCGATCGCACCGGGGCTGGGCTGGTCCCTGTGGCCGAGCTCTCGGCTGCTGATGGTACGGGGGGACTGCGGTGCCCTCCACCAGCATCACACACTGCCACCAGCAGCGCCGGGTGCTGGGGTGGAGGTAGAGGGGGGGAGAGTCGGAGCCTCTCTGCCCTGAACTGAGCTGGGAATGTGACAGCATCTGGGCTCGGTCACCTTCCTCGGCCACACACGAGCTTAGCAGATGACCAGTGACCGAGCTGTGACACCGCCGGGGTGATGCCCGCCCCGCTCCCAGAGGTCCAGGATCCATCCCACCAACATGGGTGAGGGCAGATACCAGCACCCCAGTGNCCACCCACTGCCACCAGCAGCAGTGCAGGGTGCTGGGGTGGAGGAAGAGGGGGGGAGAGTTGGAGCCTGTCTGCCCTGAACTGAGCTGGGAGTGTGACAGCGTCTGGGCTCGGTCACCTTCCTTGGCCACACACGAGCTTAGCAGATAACCAGTGACCGAGCTGTGACACCGCCGGGGTGATGCCCGCCCCGCTCCCAGAGGTCCAGGATCCATCCCACCAACATGGGTGAGGGCAGATACCAGCACCCCAGTGCCCCAGCAGCAGGATCCAGCTGCCACACAGGATGAGCGACAGATGCCGGTTTTACTGCCACAACAGCCTTTGTTTGCTGATCCCTTACTTGCTTTTCTCTCCCTCACCCAGGAGAGGGCTGGAGGGGCAGGGGGTGTGCAGGGGCGAGGAGACCCTCGCAGGGCTCTGCCTTTGCTGCCGAGTCTGGACATTCAGCTTGAAGCATCTCCCATGAGGGACATCTGGGAACAGAACAGGGTTCTCTGAAAACACAGTTCCCACCCTGCGGGAAACAGCAATGTTTTCAGTCCAAATGGGACATTAACCTGCAGATTCTCCACAGAATAAGAAATTCCAGGTTATTTTCATTTTGCCTCTGCGCCATGCTGAAGAGCTCGGCCGAAAGGCGAGCGTGGGCTGTGTCCTGGCCACCAGCACCGAGGGCTTCCCAAAGAAATGCCCAGCTGCCTTCAAACCCGCTCGGGAGACGTGGGGTTTTCTAACCAACACTTCCTGAGAAAATATTCTGATTCCACCGAAACACACTTCTCAAGCTGAAAAATTCTGAGGGTCTTTGGGGACCAGTAAATAACAAATAGTGGCCAGCAGTGCGGAGCAGCTCGGAGGCGGCTGGGCTGCAAGCACCGCAGCAAGACGGAGCAGGTCCATATACCCTGCAGGCAATTAAAGGGCTGGATGGCTGAGAGAATAAAGGCTTTGCTTGTGCCCCTCCGCAGCCGGGAGCCAGAGCTCTGAGCAGGAATTCCCAGCCCCAGTCCTGCTCTGCTTTGTTCTGTCTGGGGCTGGATATTTATCCCGAAGCACCGGAGAGGCGGCCGAAAGCGCAGCCTGTGCATCGGTCTCCTGTGACCCAGCACAGCAGCGTCAACATCTCCACACACTGGAGCACTGTGGCTCCCTGCCTCCGGGATCCCACCCAAACCCTGTCTTCTGAACTGCACCCAGCCTCCGGCACCGGCGCAAACAAGCCGCTCCAAAGCGAGGACTGAGATCTGAGGTATCTGTGTGCTTTGTACGCTAAACAGGAACCGGCCTGCCACCTCCAACTCCACACCAAATCACAAGCAACAGAGCAGAAAACCAAATTATTCTCAGCTGTTACACTGCTTAATTTAATATTTCCAATGAGCTCCTTTTCCTTCTCTTCAAGAATGAAATGCATATTTGTGCTGTGTCACAAAACATTAGATTTTGTCAAGGCAATTCATTTTTCAATGGTAATTTGTAAGTGCACACCATACCACACACGGTCTGGGGAATTTTATGGCTTCTTTCAGAGGCAAGGAAAATAAGAAGCACTCAAACTAGTGATGAGAGCATGGAAAAAAAAAAAAAGTGAGAAGAGGTAACAATAACAGACAGAGCATTCATCTCTCTCAGCCACGCCAGCCTCGGAAAGAAAAGAATATCCAGGGAGGAGACAGGGGCATGGGCTCGGGTGCTCCCGGACAGACACCGCCAGCGATGCCGATGGCCAGGAAGTGTGTCGGCTTGCAGAGCTCCAGCTCTCTGCAGAATTCCAAATACAGAATTTAATGGGGCATAAAACGGGCTAAATAACCTCATCAGCTTAATAATAAAACAAATAATAAAAATCAGCCTGGGTTTGGGCTTGCTATAGCACGAGGAGCCCTGTGGAAGGTGAGGGGTTTGCGCAGTGGCACAGGGAGCACAGGCACGGGGGCCAGCGGGGCACAGGGGTGGCTCTGCTCGGATGTCCCATCTCAGCCAGCTGCTCAGGATCTGTCCCCATTGCCCGCCAGCCAGGTCTGTCCCAGAGCAGGAAGGGACAGAGAACTGCTGGAAGACGTGGCTGCTGCGGCTCCCATTGTGTATGGTAACAGCCAGCACCATCAGGACGAGGTGCCAGGATCCACCAGCAGCTCATGTGTTCTGCTTCCAGCAGAGCTGGACCTTGCCTCTCCCCCCTCCAGCCACCCGCGGTGCTGCTGCCCCTGCTCCCCAGCCTGGGGAAGGCTTCCCGTGCAGCATCCCTGGGTACTGGGAGCAGGAGCGACCCGGGGAGCATCACTGGCCACTGCACTGGGAGCTCTGCAGGAGGGGTCCCAGACAGACCCCCTCTTCCCCAGCCCCCAGGCTCCGGCTGTTTCCCCTCCTGCGGATGCCATCTCCTGCAGCAGGACCCCCCCTCGCTCAGCCCAGTGCGACTCTGCACGCCCCAGACTGGCCTCCCCAGCACGGCCCTGGAGGCGAGATGCACACTCGGCTTCAAGACAGAGCTTGCCCGGTTCAGGAGAGGAACTGCATGACACATCAGGGTGATCCTGTAATTAAACCTGCGATTTGAGGCTTGAAATATATCACCAACAGGGGCAAAAGGGGACTTGATGTACTGGGTTTGCTGTACTGCACTCACAGGCGGCCAATTAATTACACTCGCTTCAGGGACTTCCACGGGCCGGATGCGGGAGCAGGAAGGAATTCCCCACCCACCTGATGCACACCTCAGCCTCCAGCCTTGTGCTGCTTTTCCACCTTTTCCTGGAGCATCAGGTGCGGCCACAGTGACAGCAGGGATGCTGGCTGCACGTGCTGCTGGTTCCAGTCCCGCTGCCAGCGCTGGGGCCCGGATGCTGGAGCAGGATCCTGCCCAGAGAAGCTGTGGGTGCCCCATCCCTGGAGGGGTTCAAGGCCAGGCTTTGAGCAACCTGGGCTGGTGGGAGGGGTCCCTGCCCATGGCAGGGGGGTTGGAACAAGATGATCTTTCAAGTCCCATCCAACCCAAACCATTTGGTGATTTTATGATTTAACAGATGCTTTGGTGTCAGGAAGGATTTTTTCCCAAACCCAGCTGTCTGGCACCGTTCTGGAGGCTGCCTCTGCCTCATGCATTTTCAGAAACCCTGCCCGCCTTCTGGGTGTGCCCGTGTCCAAGCCGGGCTTGCGGAGCCGTACCCGGGCTGCCAGGATGGGCACCCGCTCGGCGCCTGGCACTGCCTTCCCCCACCACCTGTGTTTTGTATTTGCCTCCCGTCTGCGAGCTAATAGCAGGTATCCTGCCTGTCAGCGGCTGACATGTTGTGACATGCTGTAATGTGACAAGTCCTGAGTGATGCCACTAAACGGGATCTTGCTGCATCGGTGCCAGACAGACAACGGGAGCTCTCAGGTTGGTACGGAGACCCCCAGCTCAGACAAAGAAACACTCATTACATCCCACCCTGCTCTGGGTGCTTCACCCCATCTTCTGGCTACCAGCAAAGGTCATAAAGAGGGATTATGGAGAGTTCAAAAAGAGGAGCCTGCCTGCTGCCCTCCCGGCTTCTCCATGGAGCACAAATCCCTGCGAGGAACGATGCTTTTAGTGGTTTTTGTAAAACCACGTGGCCTGTGTTCAGTTCATGCACTACAGTGCAGCATAAAGCAACGGCACGGGGTGGAACACAAGGGACAAATGCATTTGTGACACATCTCTCTTGCTATTTGTATTTATTTCTCGCAGCCTGCCCTGGAGAGCAGAAGCACACCCCGCACCCCAGCCCCGGGGGCTCCCGCAGCTCCTCTGCCCGTCCCGCTGTGCACGCCAGCCTCCAAGAGCACAGGAGCCTGTTTGCTTCCCCGATGCTCCACAAGCAAGTACGAGAACAAGATTTATGGCATATTTTAAGGTTAATCAGTAAAATCTTGTAGGCAACTAACTGTATAAGCTTCTATTCAAACAACATGATTTATAACACGGAGGAGAAGCGGTTGGGAAGAGCCCGGGGAGCCACGGGAGGAGATGCTCGCTTAGACTCCCCAGTCGGCAGCGGGGAAGCCGTGCCGGCAGCTCGGCAGAGACACGCTGCCCTGTGCCGTGGTCCCAGAGGCCGCAGCGATGGGCTCTGCGGGTTTGTCCCCTGACCCAGCCAGAGCAGGATTGACCATCCCTGGCAGTGCCCAAGCCCCCGGAGCCGCGGGAGCGGGGTGGCCAGTGCAGAGCCATGCAGGGAGCTGTGACCCCGCTGCTCTGGAAAACCTCCGGAAAACACTGTCTGAGAACAGTGCAAACACTGCACAAACCCACGCTGGTTTTCCCAAAATGAAGTCTTGGTAGAAGCAAGGAAAACAAAATAGAGTTACAGCTGTGTTTGACCATTAGAAGCAACTTTCCAAGTTACTGGTTGTGAGATTTTGGCAGTCTGAAATGAACTGGTTGGTTTTATCCAAAACAGAACTTTTGCCCAATTACCTATCAGCCCTCCTGGAACAGGGTTTTGGTGTCTTCCCGAGAATTTTCCTGGAAAACCGGTCAGGTTTTGCTCCAGTGAAAAGGAAGCCAAGCATCAGGATCTCCGCATCCCTTCGCACATTGACTTTCTGTCCCGCTTCCCGCTCTGAGAGTACCTTCCTCCCTACAGTTCAAACACTTATGGACACAGAGAATGTGCCACATGTAATTAATTAACTTAATGAATCTAGTGACCCACCTGTGGATAATCACAGTTAAGTGCTTCCTTCAATAGATTCTCCTCCCCCAGTGGGTGGGGGATGCAGGGAACCCGGTGGTCAAGGCACAGTGGCTGCTTCCCGAGCCCCTGGATGGGTCCCCAGGGTCCCTGCATCCCCCTTCCCCAGGTGGACCCCAGGACTTTGGGACACTTTTGGGGACATGTCCTGGGCCAGGGGCTGCAGCTGCAGAATTGCCTTTATTCTGCTCTTCTGCCACATTTAATGGCACGCTGGTCTCTAGCCATTGCGGGGCCAACAGGGCCAGCTCGTGCCATGGCGAAGGGAGAGCAACGAGCCGGGAGGGGGGGACCCGGGAGGAAATGGGCAGGTGTCTAAATAATGATTTCAAAACCCAGAATCAGGCGAAAGGTGGAAACCCAGAAGTGGTTCCTAAGCTGGCGGTGGAGTTCTCGGGGAGCGGCCAGCGAGGGGACTCCGATAATCACTACCAGTGTTTATTTGCCTTACTTAAAAATATAAAGATTTTCTCCCTGGTTCTGGGCAGGGGGAAAGGTTAATGAATTCCTTCAGAGCAAAGAGATCTTCAGACCTCTCAGTGGAAACAAGGTCAGAAATCAATGCTGGAGGTGGAGCAGGGAGGCCAGGTTGGAAAATAATGAAAAAGGGAAAAAAATACATAAAAAAAGAGGCTGGAAAAAATGATAAGCTAAACAAATGGCAGGGTGACACTTGCTCAGCTCCCCACAAAGAATATTGAATTATTGTCTATAATTTGGGCTATCGAACCTAAATTAGGGCCTCCAGACTAAAAACTGCTGCATTGTGCGAGGGTACATCAAGGGTCAAATGCTCCTTTGGTTTGCTCATTATTTGCTCTGATACCAGGCTGTCATTAGCGGCAGCAGCGCTGAACAAAGCTGCATTACAAAGGCAGTACACATCAATGGTGCTAATTAATTGGATTAATGGAAGGGCAGCACAAATTAGGTCTGGCTTGGATAATTTCAATGAAAACTGAATACCAATCCCCAAAGTCATTGGAATATGGATGAGGCAAATTGAGTTAAAATAGAGGAGACTGCTGCATTCATTAGCCCGCCCACCCTCTGAAGTAGTTGTTTAATATGCAAACTATTAATATGCAAATCAGCACAAATGAAAAAAGTGTGATTTTTTTTTTTTTTTTTTAATTCTCCCGAACACAGGCAGCTGCCTGATGTGGAAGAGCTGCGCATTTCCGTGCTGGCGGAGGATGGAGTTACCCAGAGCAAAGAGGAGCTTTTATGCCAGAAATTCCCCTCTCGGAACCGGCACTGCCCTTGCTCAGCCGTGTGCAACCTGGGGAGAGGAACCGGCTGGAAAAATAACCCGTGAGGAACAATAATCTCACCCCAAATGTGCCGCGGGGTCTCGGGGGGATGTAGCCACAGATGCTGGGGCGGTGTGGGAGCTCCTCCCAGGTTTGTACTCTGCATCGCCTCGGCCAGCGTAGGAACCGCTGCATCCCTGCAGATCAGCAACAATTCCCAAACCTTTTCTGGCTGTAAATTACAGCCCTGTTGTGGTGCTTTCCCAGCCCTGCCGCGGCACCGTGGTGCCAGTCATCACCCTGCGACAATTCCAGAGCCAGCAGAAAACTTCTTAGAAGCTGTAATTACCCCTAAGAACTGTTTCCCTCTCTGGCTTCCTCCGCTTAGCGGGTGACCCTTCAATGTTGTGACAAATGCCTTGTTTGGAATTATTTTTTCATTTCTAGCTGTTAACTAGACACGTCGCCATTTCAGCTTCTGGATGATTTTTCTTCTTGGTTAAATAAGATTATTCATGTTATCTCATGCCTATACATCCCCCGCTCACCACATGCACGTGCTGCCCGCCGTGGGCCGGGGTCTGCCCGGGGAACCTCGTGGGCACCTTCCCCTGGTGCTGCAGCAGGGCTTTGGCACCGCTGTGCCACCACCGTGCCACCACACTGCCACCACCATGCCACCGCTGTGCCACCACACTGCCACCATTGTGTCACCACACCAGACTGTGGCCCAGCAGGGTTTTGGTTCAAGTGAACTGTCCTGTTGACCCGAGAGGGATCAGATAATCTGAGGCGTGCACGTGGGGCTCCTGAATTTAGCCTGGACCCACCAGCCTTGTGCCAGGGGAGGTGAATCACCATCGGGGGACCCCCAGTTCCACACCACCCATTCCTCCTCACCGGGAGGTTTGGGCTGCACTTTATATTTTTCCTTCTTCAGCCATTTCCTTTGAGTCTTTTTTCTTTTTCCTAGAGGTCTTGTACTGTGCCCACCACTTGTTTCCGAGCCCCTGATCACCCAGCACACACCTAAACGCTTTGTGCAGAATTAAGCCATTAAATATTTCAAGGGATAGGGCATCCATCTCCTCCTCCAGGAGACTGGTGAGTCTAATAAATCCCACCGTCGGGNCCTTTGAGTCTTTTTTCTTTTTCCTAGAGGTCTTGTACTGTGCCCACCACTTGTTTCCGAGCCCCTGATCACCCAGCACACACCTAAACGCTTTGTGCAGAATTAAGCCATTAAATATTTCAAGGGATAGGGCATCCATCTCCTCCTCCAGGAGACTGGTGAGTCTAATAAATCCCACCGTCGGGGTCCCTCTAACTCAGCACTACGGGCTTGCCAGTGGGTTCAGGCTCATCCCTTGTCACTCACCAGAAGAGAAAAGCGCTGCAGCATTTGGGCAAAGCCCAAGAGCAGCCAAACATGAAAATAACACCTTGGTTATAGCCAGAGGTATAATTCTACTGATTTTCTTGGTGCTCCATCCTTAGCGGTAAGCTGGGCCAGCGCAGCTGTCCCCGGCGTGCCCTGGGACTCCACTGTGTCCCCCGCTGCGGGCACAGAGGATGGTGCGAGGGGCCGCACAGCCAGCCCAGCCCCGTGCAGACCCCGCTGGGGCCAAACGCAGCAAAATACCCGTAACCTTAATGGTGCTGAGCAAGAGCACAACCAGCCTTTCTTAATTAAAGGCAGATAGCTCCTCGGGAAGAACGAGCCCGTAGCGTGGCAGCTATTTTCTTGGTGATTTCATTTGATTTGTTTTCTGCGCATAAGGGGACGTTGCTGTGATCCCTCCGAGAGCTGGCAGAGCCTCCATGCTCTTGTCACCCTCTAACAGCTTCCTGGATTAATGATTCTGCAAAGGGCTAATTCTTAAGAGGGCAATGTCTTTTGCAGGCTGGTATTGATCTTTGTCAGCTTCCCCTTGAAAGAAAGAAAATATTGGCTTATTTACAAAAGGTAGCTTTTTCCTCCTGGCAAGCCAGCCTCAAGATTCATGGCTGCTCGCGTCCCTCAGAAATTGGAAAGGCCGAGGGTGGTTCCTTGAGTGTCAAAATCAAAGTCCTCGAAGTTCACAAAGCCCTGCGGAGCGTGCGTGGTGGACGGGGATGATGGGCTTTACCCCCGAGCAGTGCACGGGGAGCCCGGTGCTGCAGAGCTGCACAGGGCCAGGCACAGGGAGAGGGGCCATGCAGGGACCTGCGTCTGCTCGCGGTGGAAAGGCTGCTCTGCACCTTTGGTTTGTGTTCTAGAGGTGAAGAAAATAGCTATTTTCAACAGTATGCATTACATTTCTTTAGAACAGAATCTTTTATATGTTGATGTAACAGCAAAATAAAATATGTAAAAGTGTTCAAAATTCAAAATGAAAAAAAGTCTAGATTGTGACAAATCACTTTAGCAAAACCCCAAGAAGATACCNTGTTTGGAATTATTTTTTCATTTCTAGCTGTTAACTAGACACGTCGCCATTTCAGCTTCTGGATGATTTTTCTTCTTGGTTAAATAAGATTATTCATGTTATCTCATGCCTATACATCCCCCGCTCACCACATGCACGTGCTGCCCGCCGTGGGCCGGGGTCTGCCCGGGGAACCTCGTGGGCACCTTCCCCTGGTGCTGCAGCAGGGCTTTGGCACCGCTGTGCCACCACCGTGCCACCACACTGCCACCACCATGCCACCGCTGTGCCACCACACTGCCACCATTGTGTCACCACACCAGACTGTGGCCCAGCAGGGTTTTGGTTCAAGTGAACTGTCCTGTTGACCCGAGAGGGATCAGATAATCTGAGGCGTGCACGTGGGGCTCCTGAATTTAGCCTGGACCCACCAGCCTTGTGCCAGGGGAGGTGAATCACCATCGGGGGACCCCCAGTTCCACACCACCCATTCCTCCTCACCGGGAGGTTTGGGCTGCACTTTATATTTTTCCTTCTTCAGCCATTTCCTTTGAGTCTTTTTTCTTTTTCCTAGAGGTCTTGTACTGTGCCCACCACTTGTTTCCAAGCCCCTGATCACCCAGCACACACCTAAACGCTTTGTGCAGAATTAAGCCATTAAATATTTCAAGGGATAGGGCATCCATCTCCTCCTCCAGGAGACTGGTGAGTCTAATAAATCCCACCGTCGGAGTCCCTCTTACTCTAACTCAGCACCGCGGACTTGCCAGTGGGTTCAGGCTCATCCCTTGTCACTCACCAGAAGAGAAAAGCGCTGCAGCATTTGGGCAAAGCCCAAGAGCAGCCAAACATGAAAATAACACCTTGGTTATAGCCAGAGGTATAATTCTACTGATTTTCTTGGTGCTCCATCCTTAGCGGTAAGCTGGGCCAGCGCAGCTGTCCCCGGCGTGCCCTGGGACTCCACTGTGTCCCCCGCTGCGGGCACAGAGGATGGTGCGAGGGGCCGCACAGCCAGCCCAGCCCCGTGCAGACCCCGCTGGGGCCAAACGCAGCAAAATACCCGTAACCTTAATGGTGCTGAGCAAGAGCACAACCAGCCTTTCTTAATTAAAGGCAGATAGCTCCTCGGGAAGAACGAGCCCGTAGCGTGGCAGCTATTTTCTTGGTGATTTCATTTGATTTGTTTTCTGCGCATAAGGGGACATTGCTGTGATCCCTCCGAGAGCTGGCAGAGCCTCCATGCTCTTGTCACCCTCTAACAGCTTCCTGGATTAATGATTCTGCAAAGGGCTAATTCTTAAGAGGGCAATGTCTTTTGCAGGCTGGTATTGATCTTTGTCAGCTTCCCCTTGAAAGAAAGAAAATATTGGCTTATTTACAAAAGGTAGCTTTTTCCTCCTGGCAAGCCAGCCTCAAGATTCATGGCTGCTCGCGTCCCTCAGAAATTGGAAAGGCCGAGGGTGGTTCCTCGAGTGTCAAAATCAAAGTCCTCGAAGTTCACAAAGCCCTGCGGAGCGTGCGTGGTGGACGGGGATGATGGGCTTTACCCCCGAGCAGTGCACAGGGAGCCCGGTGCTGCAGAGCTGCACAGGGCCAGGCACAGGGAGAGGGGCCATGCAGGGACCTGCATCTGCTCGCGGTGGAAAGGCTGCTCTGCACCTTTGGTTTGTGTTCTAGAGGTGAAGAAAATAGCTATTTTCAACAGTATGCATTACATTTCTTTAGAACAGAATCTTTTATATGTTGATGTAACAGCAAAATAAAATATGTAAAAGTGTTCAAAATTCAAAATGAAAAAAAGTCTAGATTGTGACAAATCACTTTAGCAAAACCCCAAGAAGATACCTTTTGGTAACCAGCTCTTTGTGAAATGGAACTGTTGCCACCAACAACTGTCCTTTCAGAAACAGTGTTCCCATGGCAGGAGCCAGCGCAGCCAGGGACGGGCAGCTCAGTGTCCCTGAGTGCAGGAGCCGGTCCCCTTCATCCTTGGGAGATGCCCCTCGCAGAGATGCTGCCCCCGAAAGAGAACCTTAAAATATCTGTGCATGAACAACACTGGGCTGGTTCACAAAGTCATCCCAGAATAGTCCAGATACACATCTGCATCTGTGAGTATTATATATATGTCCACGTTAACAGAGGGGAGGGCATCTTCAGCTCAGATAAAGGAGGAAACATGAATTAAAACATTAAAAAGATGCAGGAAAATGCTCGGCTGCAGCACACTGCCTGTGAGTGCCAGGGATGCCAGCAGAGCCTGTGCCCGCTGTTCCCAGGGCTCCTCCTGCACCCAGAGTGTCCAGGGGGCCCGGGGGGTCCAGGCCAGCCCAGGGGACGGCAGGAGCCCCTCACCCCTGGCATGGCTGCGATGGCACCGCAGCACAGGCAGGCGGTTTGGGATGGTTCTGTGCTCCTCAGCAACAGAACCAGGGTGTCCCTCGTTGGCTTTTGACCATTTGTTCGTGCTCCAGAAAGAGCATGTTGTTATTTTGTTTTCAGGGTGTTTCTTTCACCTAGAAAGAGAGAAATAAATTAAAGTCAGGTTTAGAAAGGGACTTTGCTGTGCCAGGGTGTCAGCAGCACCCACGAGCAAACAGGCGCAGGGACGAGGGTCCCACCCGGAGGCTCAGGACCCCGTCCCCACATCTGGTGATGCTCAGAGGGGACCCCAGCCCCGAGACCTTCACCCATCCCCTGCCTCGTGTTTACCCCTTGGGAGAGCTGCTCTTCCTGCTGGCCATTGACTGCCTGGGTCACCAAACTGTCCCAAAATTACCATTATGACGGAGTTTGAGGCTGTGCCACGGAGCATTAAACTGCCCCGACCACTGATCCTTTCTTATCTGACACAAAGTGACTGGGGTGTCATGATCAGAGGTACCGGGAGTGCCGGCGCCCGTGCTCCCCTCGCCTGGCTGGGCAGGTCGGCAGGTCCCACAGGGGCCTGGCTCCGCACCCCCGGTTAGCACCGTGCTAAACAAACAGCACTGCACACTAAGACAAAAAAAAAACAACAAACCAAACCTAAAAAGCTCTTCCACCCACTAACTCCTGCTGTGCAGAAGGTGCCAAATCAGATTACAGCGCACAGTTGCCACATTATCCTGTCTCGACTTCACTAACGCTCATTAAGCTTCTAAAATCCTTTTTATGGTGTTTATAACACCTCCAGAGGAGTTTACTGTGTAAATATTATTCTACCATTAAATCCTGCAACAAGGCAACCGTCAACAAGTGGAATTTGTAATGGGCCTGCCGAGAGGGCTCGGCGCGCAGGCTGCGGCGCCTGTGAAGTGAGGCCAACGAAAGCAGCCAAGAACACAGTACGGAGTGATAAAGCACTTCATTTTGATGCTTTAAATCTCCTACCACTTGGGCCTGCTTAATGTAACAGGCCCGCTGAGACATTAGATTTGGGCCTGGAGTCAAATAAACTACAGGGAGCCACTTACAGCGAGCAGCCTTCCGCGCCGCGCCAGCACCAGCAGTTTAACCCGGATAATCCGGCGCGGAGCCGCCCGGGGCTAACGCGAGCCCGGCCGCCGAGGGGACGGATCCGGGGGGCCCCTCGGCTGCGGCCGCCCTCGCCCCCCACGCAGGGATGTGCCCGCGGCGAGGGTGGGCGTCCTCCGGCTGCGGCTCCCGAGGGTGCTCCGGTGATGCCGGGATGTCGGGACCGGAGGATGCTGCGGCCGCCGAGGCTGCACCGCCCCGGGCAGCACCCCCGCAGCAAAGCCCTTCTCTCCACTCCCAGCCCCTCTTCACACCCCATCTGGGAACAAAAGAAATGCAAAAAGGAGAAGGTTGCCTGGAAAAAAAAAAAAAAAAGAAAGCAGAAGCCAGAGGGGGAATGTGGGCAGCGGGAGGGGAGGGAAGGAGACTCCCGGCAGATCCCGCGGCGCTGGCAAGTGCCGGAATATCCGCAGCTGCTCCCGAGCACAAAGCAAAGCCGGTGGAAACTCACGGTATTTGCAAACGGCTCCCCCCGCCCCACTGCACTCCCCCTGCTCCCCGCCCGGCCCCACGCCGGCAATGGGGGACCGGGCGCCTGGGCAGGAGCGTGTCCCCACCCCATGCCCACGGGGCACCCAGCGGGTCCCAGAGCCAGCCAGCCAGATCCCAGATGTGCTTTTACTTCAGTGGTGGAAAATGAACTAAAAAACAAGCATGCGGAATTTTAGGGCAACAAATAATTCAAAGGCTGTTTGGAGGCAAGCTTGAAACTCAGCTGAAATACTGTGTTTCACTTGGAGCTGTCGAACCCCTTTCTTAAAGTCTTCCCTCCAAACATGAAGGCAAAACCCTAAATCGGTACTCAACTGATAAATGCCTCTTTGCAATGAAAATTTCATTTTGAAAAAGGCAACGTGATGTTATTGGAGGTTTCAGAAAAAAAAAAGATCGTTCCTCCCTTTTTGGGCCAAAGCATTAGTCTCACTCGAGATCAAGTTTACAGATAATTTCAGTTCCTCCCAGGTGCAATCATCCATCCCTATGAGGCACCTTTCCCACCCTGTGACCCACTGAGGCCACCCAACACACCACGACACCAACCCACTGCCTGCCCCAGCCCTTCCACCGCAGCCAGGCAGCGTCCCCCGGCACGCCTTGGCAAACCGCGCTCGTGCAAGAGAGAAGATGACCAAGTTTGGAAATGTTGCTCAATAATTTTTACTAGATGCATTTCCTGGTGCCGTGTCAGTGCCTGCATCCAAGAGCAAGGCTCGTGCAGGTTAGAGGGGCTGGGGTCCTCCTGCAGGGTTCGGGAGGGGTGCTCCTGCTTTCACAGCAGAGCGCTGAGCAGCATCCACATGAGCTGGAAATCAAAGTCACCCAGCGGATCTGCCTCATGAACTCCAGGCTTCAAAACTTTTTTGGAACGAGAGCAGAAACAGGAATTTTTAAATCGTCTGTGGAGGAACACACTAGAAATCGTTGCTGCATCTTAACTAAAAGGTTTCAGTTTTGACAAAATTGCTTGGATTTTATTTAGATTTTGACTTCAAGCAAAATAATTTATCATGCAAAATTAATACAGAAGACAACAGTTACAATGCAAAACACAAAACATAATGTGATAAATAATGAAAATACTGAAATACAAGCTGTTTCAGAATTAAAAATTGAAACGATACGGTACAAAAATGTCACACAGGATGCTGCAGCATTGTTGAATTTTTTTTCCAGCTTTCCCCAAAACAAAACTGTGCTGAAATCCCGTCGGTCCCGTGAAGCACCGGGGTGCTGCCATTTGGGAAGGAGCTGCTCACCCCTCTGTTTTCCACATCCCCCCACGGCTCCCCTTGGCCCCATGAGGCCGATGGTCCCTGTGACTCCCGCGGGATGTCCCACGGAGGTGCAGGAGAAGTGATGGCCACGGCCACGGCCATGGGGCGCAACAGCCCCAGCTCCAGGAGCTGCAGAACGCTCCCGTGCACTTTGCACTGTGCACTTTGGAGCTTGAAATACTCCGACCTGAGAAAACAAACGGGCACTGGGGGCATTGCAGTGCACAGAGAATGCTAATTAAAGGGTTTCCATCAAAAGGCAGGCTTGGGTACAGTTCCCAATTATCTCAGGGGACAAGGATTTTAATGGGGACCAGCATGTTCAACAAAGCTCTGCGTGCTGCTCCCGACACAGCCCCATTCAGGAGCTTTTGTGCAGCTGAGGGGTGCAGGGTTCGGGAGGGGTGCAGGGTTCAGGAGGGGTGCAGTGTTCGGGGGGGGAGCAGGGTTTGGGAGGGGCAGAGGGTTTGGGAGGGACACAGGGTTCAGGAGGGGTGCAGGGTTCGGGAGGGGCGCAGGGTTTGGGAGGGGCAGAGGGTTTGGGAGGGACACAGGGTTCAGGAGGGGTGCAGAGTTTGGGAGGATCACAGGGTTCGGGAGAGCTGCATCCCTCGGGGCAGAGGGTGCGGGTGGAGCCGGGTGGGTTTGCCTTTCAGGGGGGCTCTGGGGCAGGGAGGCACTGAACTTCCCCCTGCCCATTCCAGACGCTGCATCCCAAGGGATCACGATGCTGCTCTTGGAGACTCTGACACCAACAAGGTGCCCACCATCGTGCTGCTCCTGCTGGGCTGTGGATGCTCTGCCCCAGGACGCCCTTCCCGGGGACCTTTTGCCCATGGTCCCGCTGCCGAGCCCAGTGCCAGATGCTGCCCCGGTGCAGCCTGGACCCACCAAACGCCAGCAGCACCCCAGTACATGCCACAGCCCCGGTACACGCCCGGATAGCCGGCGATGCAGTGGCCCCACTGCGGCTGCCCAACCGCACCGACGGCATCAGCATCAGCGCAGTGACTCAGCCGGCAGGAATGTGGGAGTTCTGCACGGCTCGGCGCTGAAAGGCTTTTAATTCCAGCCTGGTGATGAATGGGCAAGGCCTGAAATGAAATGTTCGGAGGCTCAATGTACCAGGCCTCCCGCTTGTAATTATTTTTGTACAGAATATGTCAAGTGTCGTGCTTCACAAGAACTCGTTTAGCATGCAAACATTTTGTGATTAAGTGAGGCTTACTTAATTAAGCACTTTGTAATGACTCTTAAACCAAAGAGTGGTGGATTAGTGCGTCCTATTTGTGTCTATCATGTTAAAGGCGCGGTAATAACAGGTTGCTGCAGACAATTAGGGTTAGAATACAGAGTGGATGGAGGGAGAACCAGCAGGCACCCGGAGCCCCGCCACTCGCTAATGTCCTGATTTAAAGCCTCCTCCGCGGAGACAAAGCGAATCCGCTCCCTGCATCTGCTCCCACATCCAGCCCCGCGCCGCTGCCAAGCCCCAGCCCTTTGCACTGCTCCGTGTCACAGAACAGGACGTGTCCGAGGGGTCCCACGGCAAACAGGCGCTGGGCAGGGTGGGCATCACCCCAGCACAGGGTCCCCACTCCAGCGAAGATCACAGATGGTCACCTGGGGCCACGACAGCACAGTGACACCTCCTGCCCTTGAGCGAGGCATTGCTCCGTGTCTCGGCTTCAGGCTGTGGACCTCCTGCGGTCATCCCTGATGTTCCAGGGGCACCACGAGCCAAGTGCAGGAGCTGAGGGGTTGGGAGATGCGGGATGGGGCAGGTCAGCCCTGAATCATCCTTCCCAGTGCCGTTCATCCCGAGCCAGACAGACCCATCGCACACCAGCTCTGGGGGTCCCAGCTCTCCTGCCCCACTGGGGTGCTTCCTTGGGAGGAACTGTGGATTCTCACTGTCAGACGGGCACAAATACACCAAATTACAGTGAACACAAGTCTCTTAGGCAAGCAGCAGTTGTGCTCCACACTGTGCCCCCCAGCACAGCACACCTCGCAGGGGAGGGAGCACCCGTGAGGGACTCAGATGCCATCCCAATGCTGGCGCAGGACCCCGGCACCACAGTCCTGCCTTCCTCCCCTCCTCTCCCTCCTGGCCCCCCAGATCAGGAGCTCCGGAGCCAGGACACAGAAAGGGATGCCCCGGGTGGGGTGTCCCCCTTGTCCTGAGTGCTCCCCCCGCCGTGCCTGGGTTGCAGAGTGGGGGCAGCATGGGGGGGGCAGCCTGGGAGGGGGCTTTGATACTTTTTGCCCCCTTGCCCCGGCTCCTGATATTCAAATGCTCAGAAGACAACAGGTAATAAATCTGGATATTTTACACTTTTTCATTTCCTCTTACCTCACATTTAATGAGATTTTGCCCTTAACAAAGGTACTATTCAAGCTGGCTCTTAAACAGGGCCAGACAGGGGCTGAAGCGTTTCGGGGACGGGTGGGGGAGGAGGACGGCAAGAGGTTTGTGGGGGGGGAGAGGAAAAGGGAGCTTAGACCAGGGTCAGCCTGGATGCAGCTCAAGCTTTGGGTGAAGGTATAAAAGTGGTTTTATTCTACATCAAACCTGGAAATCATCCCTTTCACTGGTGTTACCGTGGGATGAGCCTGGTTTCAGTGAGTCCCAGGCATCCCAGGGATTTAGTGACCACGGCTCCATCACTGCCCGTGAGATTTATCCTGGTCAGAGACTCGGGCTGGGCACCCCTGGAGAGCAGCAGCAGAGGGATGAACACTGGGACTCTCAGTAGCATCCTTCAATCCGGATGAATTTTGGGTGGATTCTCTTGGAGCAATGTCTCATAAAGGAGAGTGGTGCTGGCGCCGTGCTGTCACCCATGGAAATTCAGTGTGCTCCTGGAACCCTGCCAGGGTTACCTGCACATGGGGAAGACACATGGAAAGGAAAGGGGTTTTTTTTCCAAAACTGAATCACCCTTGAACAAGAAGCAAGCCCAGCAGATGTAAAACCAGCAGAAGAAAGCTCCCAAACTCCGACTGTGGCTCTGAACTTGGAGAAGCCAAAACATTTTCTGCAAAACCTCCCACTCCACAAGGTTTTCCCAGCCCTAAATACTTGATATTTTAGTAGCTGTTGAATTTCAGAAGTTCAGTTTGCAACTGAAGGCGATTAACGAGGAGAGGAAAGGAGGGAATCAAAGCTGCCGCTCCCGCGAGTGCTCTCCGAGGAGATTTCAGGTAGCAGCGATACCTCTGATGTCGGCTCTGATCACACCGCCTCCGTCGGATCCGGCAGCGACGGCTCGGGTCCGCTCGCACTCCCCTCTCTCCCTCTCCCCTTTGTTCCTGCTGCCATTCTCTTTGTACAACTCCTCCTTTTTTGTGTCACATATTAAGGAAAAAAAGAAAAAAACTATTTTTTAATCTGCTTTGCCATCCTTCAAAGATAGCAGCATCGTGGTTTGGTCCCATCCCTGCTCCCATCACTCTGCTGGGTGCTGGTGCCCCGAGGGTGCAGCTCAGCACCAGCGGAGCCTCGGCAGCACCGGGACCGTGGAGCCTGGTCCATGCCAGGGGGATGCTGCCAGCCCCCTGCCCTGCTGGGACAGGCTGGTGGGAGAAGGGATAGGGAGGGGGTCCTCCCCACCGGCCCCTTCCCTGGGGAGCAGCAGGAAAAGGTTTCACCACCAGTAACCTACACCGGCAAATGCCCCCAGCCGGGACAAGGAAAGGGGAACAGCAAAGCAGAGACACGATTGCCGGGGGAAGAGCGAAGTTTCTGGGGAGCAGCCCCAGCTGCAGTCGGTCCTTCGCAGGCGCGGTGCGCGCGGTGTCTGACATCTGCTCGTGCTGCGACGCCGAGCCCCAGCCCACTGGGTCTGGAAAAATGCTGCTCTGTTTTAGTAACTCTCGGCAGTTGGCAGTTCCACGTTAAATTGCGGCGTTAATCAGAAACACATTGTCCATATTGTCAACACTTCGTTTAACCACTTCTATAAATTCAGTATTAGTGTTAAAAAGATTCTGATTTGATGGATGAAATAGTCATCCTCCTGCAAGCCAAACCCAATAAAAGAGAGCTAATAATTCAAGGAAATAAGGCAGAAGATACTCGACAGAGGCACAAACGGGTGAGATTTCCCTTCCTTTGCATCCGGTTTTGGAAGAACGGCCGGTGACGGCAGAAGGGAGGTGGGGGGAGCGGCTCCTGGCAGCTGCCTGGGCTGGAGCTGCTTTCCCCCCACGGTAGGTGGGACGTTCAGATGAGAGCATGGAGCCCCAAAACTGCTCATGGACACGCTATCAGTGATTAAATGGTGGGAACACACCATGAACATTTCCTCCTTTAAAGATGGCACGAGCTGCCCCGGCAGGACAGCTTTTCCCAGCCTTTTGCGGCTCTCTGCGGTGTGGGTCTGTGCCATGCAGGCTGCGAGCCCCCCACTTCCCCGTGCGACAGCAGCCACCATGCCAGGGGAAATACCTGGGGATGCAACCTGTCTCCTCTGGGCTGGGGTTGGTTTTTTTCCTGGGAGGATTGCCCCTCTCCTCCCCAGGCCATGGGGGTTCCTGGGTGCTGGTGGGGTGCGACATGCACCAAGCTGGGGGCTGCAATACGAAGCAGCTGGTTTTGGGGGCACATGCAAGTTATCTTCTTGTTATGACTTTTGTTGGTGCCTCTCCAATCATCCCACTCTCAATGGGATCGCCTGCTGGAAACGTCCCATGGGTGGCGGGTGAACGGGCAGCTTCCCCCCAGCCGCCCACCCTGCTCGGGCTGAGCCATCGCTCACCACGCCGGCGTCCTCCAGCCTGGCCAGCCAGCGGGGAACACCCTTGATCAGCGATGGGGTCTCAGAATATGGTTTGAAAGTCTTATTGTCTCTGCTGGCAGTCCACGCACATGGGAGTCTGGGTCCCCCATTTGGGGGTGAGCCTGGGGGAGCTGCAGGGGAGGGGGACTCGGAAGCCCTGGGACATGCGGCACAGGGGATGCACGGTGCTGCACAGGGGATGCATGGTGCACAGGGGATGCATGGTGCACAGGGGATGCACGGTGCTGCACAGCGTCCAGCATCCAGCCACAGCCTCCCCTGGGAGAAATCACCAGGAATTTTGCTGCTGTGAACAAAGAACCTCGCTGCCACCTGGGGATCGAGTTCCTGGCACTTTGTTCCCCAGGACCCCCGCGGTAGCTGCTGTGACAGGAGAGGTGGGGAAGGGGCCCCAGCCCGACGGGTGCGGCCACCTCGCAGGCTCGGCCGTGACTTCTCAGGAGTATCCCCAAGAGCAGGCTTAGCCCGCGGAGCGCTGTCATGACCCGAATTTCCTACACCCCCTCCCCTTATTAATGGAGCCTTCTGAAAACACTTTTTTAAAAAAATGTGAGCCAGGCCCCAGATTCCAAATCTAATTGCACGAAACGAGAGGCTTTCAGCACTTCTCATCCTACACAAATAGTTTCCATTTTGATTCCCAATCTACTTGACGAAG
Organism: Syrrhaptes paradoxus; assembly: GCA_013400615.1. Lineage (NCBI taxonomy): Eukaryota > Metazoa > Chordata > Aves > Pterocliformes > Pteroclidae > Syrrhaptes > Syrrhaptes paradoxus. Next base: position 83,635 of record VZTO01015275.1, read on the forward strand.
TATTTGAAAGTTGTTGTTTTTACTGCAATATGAGTATAAAAAAAAATAGCTCCGCTCAGTGAACTTGGAAGTCATGGAATAATAATCCAACAACACAAGCCTTCTTGGAAAACTCTTCTGAGAATAACAGTGCCCTTGGGCATGTCTAGAGCCTTGTTTATTAAAACAATATAGTTTAAGAATTAATGCATTTATAAAGCAGGACACATTACATAAGAATATTGTGCTGCTCTCATCGTTACAAAAGATCTGGTTACTAAATTAACGTAACCCGTTTTAAAGGTTTTTCTCTTAATCATATTTGGATTTAGGTAGCTGTTTTTGAAAAAAAATATGGAAGAGGGGATAAAAGCAAACGTCTCCACTGTCAGCCAAACTCTTCACGGGTTCTGCTTCTTAAACTGAAGAATGCAAGAAGAGATCAAAATTAGGGGAAATAAATCACATTTCCAGAAAAATCTGTATTTATGTTGGAACAGAGAATGTCTGACGGAGCAGGGAGATACTGGGGGACTCGGCAAGTTGGGGAAGAATTAAAAGCAAATTAAGGTTCCGATTCTGCAAACAATTACGCACATGGCTGATGGATGTGTGCGAGCCAGGCTGGCTGCTCCACTGCCACCAACATCTGCGGGACCCAGTGCTCCGGTGACGCTGGCCGGGTGATCTCCCCGATGCACCATCCTGGCGATGCTGACAGGGTGATGTCCCCGGTGCACCGGCTGATGGGTGCAATGCCACCCCCCCCCATCACCTCCCGCTCTGCCGGTGCCAGGCTTATCAAGGTGGAAGGAGCAGCAGGAAGGTGGTGGGCAGCTCCAGAGCTGAGATTCGGTGAAATCCTCCATCAGCAGCCAGTGACCCTGCCGCCCAGCCAGGCGTGGCACGGGGAAATGGCATTTTTGCAGAACCGCTTTTTTTTTTTCCCCAGACTCAATGTGGGAAGGGACAGCCACAGCCACAGGTCCCCCCGTGCCTCTGCCAGGGGTCCAGGAGGAGCAGCAGCCCCTGCCAGCCCATCTGCCGTGGGGCAGGAGCTCATCCTGCTGCTCCACACCAGCCCCACACCGTGCTGGCTCCTTCCCTCCCTCCCGAAGGGCTCCGGGGACGGCTGTGCTGTGCCGCTCGGGCTGGTTGTCCTCCTTTTCTTCCAGGAACCCAGTGTGATAAATCAAAGGAGAAGAGCCCTGCTGCTGACAGCACCTGTAATGAGCAGCCGGGCTGCCGACAGGCGCTGCTTTATGGGGGTCTGCTGGGTGCCGGGGGGGCTGCACGGAGGAGGGATGGGATGGGGTGGGATGGGGCGGGATGGCTGCTCCCTCTGGCAGCCAGAACAGTCTCCTGGCCCTCATCGCGCTCCCCCGAAGAGCATTTGCCCTTTGCTATCCCCAGCCCTTACACCGGGGGGGCAGGAAGAGGGGCTTATTTTAAAGTCCCTTTTGGCAGGGAAGAGTCCGGGTTTCATAAGCCCTTTTCAAGTGTGAATTTTTTGCAGTTTTTCATGGTGATATCACTTTAAGGTTTTCCATGCCCTCAGAATTTCTTCCAATTAATGGAAAAAACATTAATGTCCGTTCAGGAAAATAACTTTTCCATTGCTGAAGAATCTCTCTGGTTATGCCTCATGCATGCAGACGTCCTGGAAAGCTCCAGACCCACAGCCCAGAGGAGCTGGGCTCTGCCGGCAAGGTCACCGCGGCACAGCATCCCCAGCCGCTGGGGGAGATGCAGATACCCCCAGCCTTCTCGTTTACGTTAGTCTTACTTTAAATAACCCTGTTTCTTAAGCAATAAACCACAGAGGAAAACTACTTAAGAAATGTTGAAATTAAAATATTTCAAATTAAATACCTAAAGATCTCCGAGGTGACCATGGTACTGGGTAGGAAAACAGTGTCTGTAGCTGCACGGGCAAGTTGCCAAGTATTAGGGAAAAGCCACATCCTATTATTTCTGGAAGTTAAGCCAGAATTCGTATCTAACCCCATCTCACTAGCATCAGTGATGCAGAGGGTCCTGCACAGCAGCGCTGCTTGGGGAGGAGCACGTTGGGCTTCCCGAGGGAGGAAAACAACCCAAAAAGGCTTTTGGCCCCGCTGGTCCCCAGCTCTCGCCCACGCCACCAGCATCACCGCCCTTCCCGCCACTGGCGCGGGGACGATACTCGGTGACAGCCCGGGACAGGGCAGGGGCACACAGCGTGTCACACCACCCGTATGGCTCTCGGTTACAGAGATGCTTCTGCTCCCGTGTATTTATAAAGAACGAATGCAAGCAGTCCAGTCTTTACTGGTTTATTTCCACATAATCCTCCCTTATCTGGTCAGGGATACCAGCATGCTCAGGGATGTTATTCAGAAAAGATAAATATCCCATCTCATACGTGAAGTGCTGCTTTTATAGGAAACGCTGTGATATAAAAGCAGCTGGAAGAGAGTGCACTGGTGGGAGAGAATGAAGCAGGCAGTGGACACACAGCTCTTGGAAATCGGGGTTTCTTGTGAGAACAGCAGCTGCTCCTTTGCACTCTGCAGAATAACAGAAATTACATTTTTTTTCAGTGTGATACCTTCAGCCAGTCCCCAGGACAGTTATCAGGCACTGTAAACAGAATGTGCTTTAACAGGACTCCCAATGAAATTTACGGCTGCTGTAACTTGCAGCATTCAGACCACAGGATTCTTGTAAAAACACATCTGCCTTTTTCCTATTTAGAGATTTCACCATTTGGGAACATTTGATCCCCTGTCAGCTTTTGGGATACTGAAGTTTCTGTGATCAGTGCTGAAAAGCTGAAGAGCATTTTGATGATCTGCACCCGCTTCTCCTTCCCGTGCCGTGGGGTGTTTTCTGCATCCTCTGCTCAAAAACCCATCCCTTTGCACAGGACTGAACTGAGCCCATCGTCAATTCTCAGCATTTGTGCTGTGCTGGACCAGGGCTTGACCTCCCAGGGGGAACATTCCCAAGTTAGGGTTCTACCCAGAAATTAATTCACTTTCTTCCTCACTTGTATGTCTGTGTGCAAGTTCTGTGACCCAGAATCATCCTTGGGTACAGCTGGACAAAGCACCTGGGACAAAATATATTAAAAAAAAAAAAAAGAAAAAGAATGACCACAAAGGAGCACACAGCAGGTTGCTGGAGGGTTTCTCTTCTTTCCCTTTCCCAGGGACTCTCCAGACATTCCTCTCCAGCTCGGGGCAGGGTTGCAGGTAGTGATGGGCAGCTCCAGCCCCACCAGCCACATCCAGCCCCGGACGGTCCTGCGGGGCTGAGATGGGGGAAATTTTGCTCCTTCCAGCACTGTGTTTTCAGTTGAAACTCTTGGCAGGGTTTCTGTTTTGCTTAAGATCAAGTTCCCCCTTCTCCCCATGGTGCAAGAGCTTGGCCCAGGTCTAAGATGCCTTCGGCGTTGGCAGCAGTCCCCGGAGCAAGTGGAAAGTCTTGGAGCTCCAGGAGGATCTGTCCGGTTCTGTCCGTGCATCGGCTCAGCCGGGGCCGCTGCCATCGGGACAAGCCAGGACCACCGCTGCCATGGGGACAAGCCAGGACCACCGCTGCCATGGGGACAAGCCAGGACCACCGCCGCCGGGGATGTGCCGTATGCAGACTGGGGCTGGGTGCTGGGCTTCAGGGGGGGATCCCCTCTTTGAAACACTGAAGCTGAGCAAAAAGCTTTTCCCGTTCCTATTGCTTAGCAGGCAGTGAGGATTGCCAGGGAAAAGGAAAAGCACCATAGAGGCGACCCGGGAGGACCCTGGCTTGGCAAAGCGGGGTGCGGGGCGGTGCTGCCCAGCACGGCGATTTGGGGAAACCCCCCAGGGAGGGGAACCCCCAGCACAGTTTATCCCGAGAGCGAGGAGGGGAGAGGAGGGGAGCATCCTCCCGTACCTGGGAGATGATGCTCAAAATCCAGTGGCAGCGCAGAGAGGGATTTTCTCTCAATAAAGACTTAAGAGGTTTTAAAGACTTAACGAAAATAGCTCCGAGCTGTGTTTGAAGTGGTGTAGCTCTGGGGGTCCAGGCTCGGAGCAGCGTGAGGAGGAAATTTTCTGATGGAGCATTTCCATTGGAAACTGCAATTGCAGTGACATGAGAACGTTTTGCAGGAATATATTGATTTCGAGCACATTTCTACATGGATTTCTACTGCTGATACTTTTCATTTGGGGTTTATCTTTGTGCTTCATCAAATATTTATCCAGAACAAGTAATATTTGCTAAGAATATCGGATTTCAGAAAACATTAAGGCATGTCTTTCTCAATTCAAACTATCGCTTTAAAAATAATTTTCTGCACAGGATACACCCTGTTTTCTGACTGGTTTTAATTTCAGAATGAAAAGCTTCGCTAGTATCATTCTTTTGAATCGCAATGACTCATGATGACGAAAGCGGTGGCGATGACGCCGTTCCTGCTGGTTTGCACCAGGAAGCTCTTGCCCTCGGTGGCACCGACGCACGCAGCCCTGCGGCTGCACGAGCCACGCCGGCAGAAGGAGGACACACCGGTGCCACATCTGGGGCCGTTTGTCACTGTTTTCCAGGTGATGGTCACACGCTGCAAGCCACCGGAGCAGCAGGAGGAGCCAAGGGGAAGCAAAGCTGACGGGACCCCCCACGCTGTGGTCCCGGCGGTGACTTTGAGGGTCCCCATACCCTCAGGGACAAGCTCCGGTGCAGCCCCAGGGCTGCTGGAGGTGCTGGGAGGACACGCACCCGGGCAGGACAGCCCTTCCCTGCAGATTTATTTTGGGGTCTGCTCCCCTGCCATCGGCTGATGATCCGGGACCTTCATCAGCGTGAATACGGGAGATGTGACTGGAGGAGTCAGGGAGAGGGCGAAGTGACTGACATCTGCACTTTTTGCAGGTGAAAGAGGCAGGGAGGACAGTTTAAAAACTTCTATTTAGGGAGAATCCCCTCTGGTTGAGGAACTCGTTCTGCGCATGGCCGTGGGGTGAAGGTGCCCATCACCAGCAGGATCTGCGGCACCCGGGCTCCCGGCGGGGCAGAGCCGGGGCCAGGACCCTGCGAGCCGAGGAAAACTCCTGCAGACACACGCTCCGGCATTGATAAACTCCTCCACGGGTTTGTCAGCAGGCGTGATGACGGCCGCGATAGCGATATACCGATGGGTATCAGGCACAAGGCTGAATGGGGCGGCGGTCCCCGCGAAGCTCTGAGCTCTCCTTCGGAGCCCGGAGGAAATCAAGCCCCTGGTAAAGCGAGCGGATCAGATAAGGCAGGAGAAAAAAAGGGATTGCATAAAGGAAAAATAACTCATCTGTCTGGTTTTCACCACATACAAGAAAGGAAATGCTGATCCTGGGAGATACCTGATGGATGCATCCCTGGTTCAGCGGCCAGGCATCTTCCTCGCTTGTAAGAAAACCGGGCGACATGGGGCTGGGGCTGCGCCGTCCTTCCCGCCAGCAGCCAAGGGCCATCAGGCTTGAAAGCTCTTAAACCCAGGAAATGCTCATACTATATTTTATTACATTTTAAAGACGCAAAAATCCTCTGGCCCAAATCCGCTATGCAAAATAAACACTATTTTCCTCCCGAGTTCTGCCGGCGGGTCGGTAACGCTCGCCGCGCAGCGCAGATAGGCGGCTGTAACACAACGCGGCTCCAAGGGCTCCGGAGCTCCGGTGGGGCCCCTGCTCGGCTCGGGGAAGGAATTGGGTTCACATAACCCTCACTTGAAAAATAGACTGGCACATTTTTGCTTTATCAAACTCTATTTGCAAAAGGCTAGGGCTAAATGATCTGAAAAGGTTATTTTGAAACAGGGTCACCCTTGCTGCCACAGGTCTAATAAAACAAAACTATAGCCAAATTAGAAACATATTTCATCTAATAGGGGAAAATATAATTGGTGAATCTGTCTGGTGTTTGACCTGCAGTATTTATGCTAAATGAAAGTTTAAATATATCACAATGCAGCACGAACAAGAAAACCTGCGTTCACTCTATATTCTGTGGCTTGATCCCTTCCCCTTAACCCTTCGCTTCGCACGAAAGCCAACATCAGCATTAGCTTTGGCCGCGCTGCACAGATGCTGTGAAATAAACGCCGAGGCCAAGATTCGCAGAAGTGATGAGTGATTCTGGGTGAACACCCGGCAAACCAAAAAGGGGTTCAGAAAATGCCGAGTGCCATCCCTCTGAAAATGAGGGTGGGGGGTTTGACACCCAAGCTCTGATGCTCTCGACGGGTCAGGTCGGATCTGAAGCCTGTTGCTTGAGAGATGCTCGGCTGGAGGAGGACGGGGGGTCCTGGCACCATTGTCCTCAAGGGCACACAGACACGGAGTAGGTACAATAAACACATTCTGCATCGTCACAGCTAAAGGAGCATGCCCTGGTCATAACCACAGCGTGTAGGGCTGAGCTCTGCAGCCCCAGGACCCCTTCTGCAGACCCCAGCCCAGCCATGCCACGGGTGGTTGGGGGGCTTGTGGAAGGCACTGGGGACAGATCTCCGGAAAGCCCCCAGAGGGCTGGCAGAGGGCATCGCTGCTCTCGCCAATGACGCAGGAGGCGTAATTTGTGGTCAACCAGCTGTTTATAATTCCCATCGCCTATGGAGCCCCTCCCCACGCCCCCGATAATTTATGTTTGGCATGAAAGTGAGAGGATCCTTGGGCGGCAGTGATGGATGAAGGAGATTATTAACAAGGATATCATTTTAACAGAGTCTGTCTTTTGGTTCCTCGCAGTTACATAACATTTCATAAATTTCATAACAAATTGGTTCCCAACTCGTTAGCCTGACAGCCGGCACCTCGGCCAGCCCCACGGCGCGTCCGAGGGCTCCTGGGCTCCATCCGCACGGATCTGCTCCCACGGACCACGCCAGTGCTGCCCGCACGGTCCTGGCCTGGCTCGGGCACTGCCGTGACAATATCCAGCATTAACCACGCACGTGATGCTCTCATCGGCTCTCACCAACGCAGAGAGGAAGGATTTCCAGATAAGAGTTCTGGCAACACGGTGGAACTGTCTGCAGCCCCGCAGGAGGAGAGCAGCTCCACGAGCAGCACCATGTACCCCCCGCACGCCGCAGCTCTGCCTTCGCCCCCACAGCCCCAGCCCGGGCAGCCCTCGGGGGGCTGGTCCCCCCTTTGCAGGGCAGAGGAGCAGGACAGCCATGGCTGCAGATCTGGGGAAGCCTGTATGCAGGGATGTACGGTACTCGTTAGGTGCTCTCCTGACGAGAGCCATGTCCCTGTGCTCCCCAGCATCCATGTGCTTCAGCAAACCCGCATGCGCTCGGCCGGGCTGATGGAGCTACCATCCGTCTCTCACGGCAGTTCAGGTTGAAAACAAAACTCCCAACGAAACCATCCTGTGAACCAGGGATCGGGCTCCTCCGGCGGGAGGAGGGATGCATAGCTCCTGCCCTGGGAACGCCTGGGGACAGCGGGGGCATGGGCATGGACTCTGCTCCCCTGGGCTCAGCTTTCCCAACCTAAGAGACACAAAACCCCGACCAGAGAGACACAAAACCCTGGCCAGAGAGACACAAAACCCCGACCAGAGCAGCACGACTGCGGCAGCGAGCGGGGAAGATGGACCTGGAAGACAGGGAGCTTTTTCCTTTTCCTTTTTCTGCCCCCTCCCTCCCCCCCCCTTTTTTTTTCTTAAAAAGCTTCATGTGGAAGAGAAAGAGGCTAATTAAATTCTTTTGCTGAACATATTTAGCGAGTCTTTCGGAGAAGTGATTGCGCTTGGCTGCTGTCCAGCAGCAGGAGATAGGACTGGGCTCAGGAACAGCGAGAGCGGAGCGCTGATTTAGGAGGATGCGGGCGGATGACCAGCTGACAGGGTCTGGCCTGTCTCAGGCACCGAGGGAGGAAGGAGAAGGGTGGCCAAGGTGGCTTTCTCGCATTCCTGGTGCATGAGGTTAACGCAGATCTCGTCTCCACAACATCCTCCAGCGCTTCATCAGCAGAGTGCCCCGAGCGCTCGCAGCCTGCGCACCACGCTGCCTCCGTTAGTATTTACTCAGTACCAACCGTCCCATGCGTCCAAAAATAAACAAAACTGTTTGTTTGGTGCACCAGCAGCCCCGAGGCATTGCACTTTCCAGCCTCATCCATGTCCAACAAGCATCAAACACGCTGCTGAACTTGGGTGCTGGTCTGAGCTGAATTCCAGGCTCTGTTGCCCGGCTCTGGCTGTCCCGGTGCATGGTCAGGACCCTCCATGCGGGACGGTGGAAGGACGTGTGCTGCCCACTGCGTGTGGTCCATGGGGGGGTGAGGCACCGTGCACCCCTCCGGAGTGCCCAGGGCACGCTGCAAGCACCGGTGTGCTCAGGACCTGGGGCTGCAGCACCAGCATACCCTGTGGGTGCCCTGCTGTGCTGCGTGCGAGGACGGGGTGCAGGGCAGCCTGACCCCAAATCTTCATGCATCCCCATGGTGGGTGGGGTACCTTCCCCACACCTCACCAGCCACCCGGTGGGACCCCCCAGCTCCTGGGGGGGGGGTATATTTACATCTCTTTGGCACATTTACATCCCTTCACCTATTTTCGGGGCAAATTGCCTGGTTTTATGGTGCCTGACCGGCTCCCTCGGGGACATCATTAGGCGGGCAGCTAGTGAACCATGACACGAGGTTTGGCTTTTCCCACAGGGTGGGTGTGAGAAAGCTCTCCCTGCCTGTCCCCGCGATCTCCAGGGGTGGCTGAGCTCAGTCCCCCACTCAGGGGAGCCCTGGGGAGCTCCGGAGCACCCACCAGCACCATCCTCATCCTCAGCGGCTGCACCCCGGTGTTCATCCTCCCTCTCGGGCAGCTTTTCCCAGGGATTTCACTCTTTGGTTCAAGCTATCCTTGTGCAGGAGGAGCCTGGGAATGGCTTTAAGGCTCGAGCCACTCCAGATTTGGTTTCTGCTTTGGCACCCGGGGCTCTGGGCACCTCCAGCCCCACTGACACCACAGGGTCCCCCAACGCTTGGGTCCAATCATCGGCACACGCTGTTCCCAGGGGGCTGTGTGCGAGGAAGGAGCTGTGGGACCCCCAGCCCAGCCCTGCTCTGTCCCACTGTGCCCTGGGGCAGCGGTGACAGCGGCTGTGCCACCCCAGCAGTGTTCCCGGGGTTGCCAGAGGTCCCACGGACGGGATAACCCCAGCATGGCCAGTTGGACACAGAAAAGCCCGGGACAGCCGGCCTCCCGCACGCATTCCTCGGTGCTGGGGCTCCCGCCCCGCTCATACGAGGAACCTCACTGGGAAAGTCTGAACAGAGAGACGGTTCCACCCCAAGCAGATGTTTCGAATTTGTTGCTAACCCGCATTTGTTTAGACTGATAATAACAGGCAGCCCTCCAATTGTGCCGGGAGTTTTTGCAATAAACTCAGGCTCGCTCTATCAAAAGCAAATCAATTAACAGGCGCTATCAGGTCCCACCCGTCCGTGCGATTCCCGCCACAGCCGGTCCTTCCTGAGACAGGGGTTTCCATCGTACCCCCCCTGAACCCCACCAACCTTCTTGGAGAGCCCCTTCCCCAGCCACGGCTCCTTTTAATTGACTTCAGAGAGAGGAGCAGCGATGCTTTCTGCGGGGAGGATTGATTTAGACATGCCGTTTTCTCCACAGACTTCACAAACGGCTGTAACAAGGTCACAGAGAAAAACAATTTTATCCTCTGATTGCTGTAACACGATCGGAGCTCGGAACTGCACCCACTTTGCCTATTTATGTAGGTGTTGCTTGTCTGGTCCCTGAAAAAAAAAAATCTCAGTGCAGGAACTACATGTAGACAGGGCCAGGATTGTTCCCAGTGCTCCCCAGTGCTTCCCAGTGCTCTCTGGTGCTCCCCAACCATCTGCAAGCACAGCTGCTGGGTGCTGCAATGGAGCTGCTGCAGCTCCCGGCACCAGCGGAGCTCAGCTCAGGGCGAGTCCAGACCATGAACAAGGAGAGATGCATTTCTGCTAGATGGTCTCTGGATGGAGAACGTCTTTCTGCATCTTTTTTATTTGTCAAGAATGGCCTCCTTGGAAACGCGGGAGGGAAAGCACACGGCACGTCATCTCTTCCTGAGCGAGCTAAATCCGAACAGAAAAATGAACACAGCGGCTGAACACAGCTTGCTTTGTGAGAATACTCATCCAGAGTGAAGCATTACAAATATGGGGCGAATTGTCAAAATAATGGGGATATAACAAGGTCAAAATCCGAAGCCACCTGATGGTAATCAGCCCTAATTCCGGCAAAGCCACCTTTAAAGGAGATTGTTTTGTCAAAGGGTTTTCATGGCCCGATGGCTTTGTAGCACAAGGTTGTTTGGATCAAGTCGTTTCTGATGAACATTTATTATGGTGAGGAAGTGTCACATCCATTTCATGCTGTGAAAGTTCATAAACTTTCTCAGATAATTTAAAGACTTCTCAGCCCATAACCTGTTGCTGTAGGAATGATTCAAATGCAGGGGACAGGCAGAGCGTGAGGCTGGGACACCGGTGTGTCACACTGTCCCCGGGGAGTGGGGGACCAGAGATGCCATGGGGAACCCGGAGGTGCCCAGAGCCCCCGGTACCCCCAGGGCATCGGCCAGGCAGCCACCGCAGCCATGCGTGGAAAAGCAGCCACTGAGTTCAGCAGCGTGGACCGAGGGTGGTCCCAGAGGGAGGGGGTGACCCACGGATGCATGGCATGGCACAGCATGGCACGGCATGGCATGGCATGGCACAGCACAGCATGGCACAGCATGGCACAGCATGGCACGGCACGGCACGGCACGGCATGGCACAGGATGGTCCCCGGGATGCCCTTGCTCCATGTGGGCAAACCTCATCCCAGGGCTTTTCCATGGCTCCCACAGAGCCGCAGCCGCTCCAGCCTGGCCAAGGTGCCCAGCTCCAGCCCCCTGCTCCGACAGCGAGGCACCGGCCTCCAGGGTCCCGGCTGCAGGGATGAACTTCCAGAGCAAAACCAGGCAGCGGAGTCAAGTACTCCCTAAAATCATCAATTACACCGTGACAGCCCAGGAGGAGAGGAGGGGAAGTCGGGGCCACGCTGTGCAGGGGAGCGTGAGGCCAGAAGGAGAGAGCAGGAGTTAGAAAGGCGGCTGTGAAGCGGAGGTGCAATGGTATTTCCAGCTGCGCCAGCCTCGGTGGGTGGGACGGCTCCGGGGCAGCACCAGTGCTGCTCACCCGGGGGCTCGGGCATTTCAGGGGTGGGAGCTGGTGGCTGCTCCTCCGGCCCACACGGGCTCCACCAGAGCCAAACCAGGGCGGTGGGACCAGCATCGTCCCAGGGGAGCAGGGTGGGAGCAGTGCTGGCTGGCACAAGGACCTGTGTTGTTTATAAGCACAATTAATACTCTGAAAGAGGACAAACACGCTATCAATAAAGTTTACAGATGAGGCTCAGCTGGAGTCAGTTGCAGATATCACCAGCAGCAGAAGACACAGGACTTGGAAGGATCAGGAAAACGCAGAATACAACCAAGAAGAACACGGCTGGGACAGCGCAGCCGATACGGCCGAGACGCGAGGGAGTCAGGGAGGAAACAGGAAAATCTGGATGCTGCTCTGCTGGGAGAGGCAAAAAGGTTCCAGACAGAAATTTGGGATGACTCTGCAATGACAGATGAAAGCAGAGATCGTTTCCAACCCCGCTATCGTTTCTGTCCATGGAGACGTGATGGTCTCCACCAGTGACCGGAGCAAAGCTGGGCTCTGGATGCTCTAGGGTAGGAAGGGGCAGGCGGTGTGCAGGCTGCGCCCGTGCCAGTACTCCATGGCAGGTATAAAGGGTTAGACCCAAGCAGAGATTAAGTATTCCCAATTTTCTCTTTTCCCAGCAGAAAGATGTACAAGACACCCGAGAGATGTGGGAGAAACTTGCCCTTTGCATGCTGAAAACAAAACAAAAACCCCGACAGGAGGACAGACTGAGCACTGAGTCCTGCAGAGACATCTCATCAGGGACCTTCAGCACCTCTGTGTCTGGGAAACACGAGGCCAGTTGTGAATTTACCTGTTGTTCAGCACAACAAAGTTAATTGGAACCTGGGAAAACCATCAGCAGCAACTTCCTTTCTAAACCGATTTGTAATAAGAACAATCCACGGGAAAATAAAGCCCAAGTATGCACGGGGCTGATATTACATTCCCGGGGTTTTATCATATCTGCACTGCGAGGGAAGGGAAGGACATCTGGACAAACCATTAAGGGACCAGGCTGAGCGCCGTGGCTGGGGGTCACCGCAGCCCGTCCCTCCCGCGTGGCAGAACAACGGCTCCTGGGTCCCGGCTGGAGCGCAGGGATCAGGGATCGCGTTTCCCACGCCGGGGGCTTCCCACCCCCCAGGATGAAGGGCTGGTTTCAGCGGAGAGCACCGCACCGGGGAGAGGAGGTGAAACAGGCCACCAAGCTGGACATCATTCCTAACTGCTTTCTCCAAAAGGAGGCTAACATCCCCACAGCTAACATCCCTGTCACCTTTTATGTGCCCTAGAAATTCACAGACTTGATGGAGGGAGAGCGGAACTGGAGGGAAATGCTGGGAGATCAGGGTCTCGTGCACCTCTCCCCATTTTCCCGCACCCGAGCTGGAGCTCTCTGCCCTGCCCGCGGTGCCAGAGCTGCCGAGGATGCTTTGTCTGCAGCTGCGCGAGGCTATCTGCGATCATCTTTTTATTTAAAGCACAAAAAATATCAGAAAAGAGCCCGCAAGCGTGTTCACTCGATTTAACATCTGGAACATAAATAAAAGACGGACAGAGAATGGGATTTCTTTGGAGAGTAGGAAACAAAGTACCTCGCCACTAACTTATTTTAGCAGTAATATAATTTCCAGTTCATTTGGTTATCAGAAACACTGATTATTTTCACGCTGAAGAGGCGATTTCAATGCCCAGTGCAGAGTGTCCCGTGTTTGGGATTCTGCGTTAGTTTTTTGATATCCACTAATTTCTTCACGCTGAGGCAAATTTGTCACACGCACGGGTCTGTTTGATTTCATTAAACAGAATATTTAAGCATAAAAATTGTTTAATCGCCTTGTGTCATTATGAGATGAATTTCATTTTGCATACATTTGCATATTTCATCAAAATTAAGGCTGCTCATATGCAAATGAGCGCCAGGTTGCGGCTGAGGTGTTTATTGTAATAGCTGCAGGCTGTTCCACTTGAAAAGCTTCTGGGCGGTGCAGCGGAAGGGGGTGCAGAGACCCCTCTGAATGCCTTTTACAATCGATTTGCTGGGATTTTTCCCACTCATGTCCCCTGCAAAAGCATCTGGGTCTGCGATGGGCGTCCGGTCTCTCTCTGCATCCATCCAAGCCGGGAAGTTGCAGCATTTGCCTTCCACTGCTGCAAGAATCATCGAAATAAAAATAACCCCCAAGCCCCAAGCTGTGGTGGGCAGCGGGGAGGGAGGGCAGAGCCCTGGGGTCGGGGCTGCCCCGGGAAGGGTCCTGGAGTGGGGATGAGCCCTGGCAATGGAGCTTTTCCCCCAAAGCTTGGGCACGGGGCATGTCCCCTCTCATGGAGCATGGCCAAGGTCAAGCACCAGACTCCTCCGAGAGCCCAGACAGACCAATCATGAGAATCAATCCACGGTGGCTAATTAATGCAGAGTTCATTAGCACGCAGCAGCTGAAGGATCCACGGCCAGCGGTGATTGTGCTTTGCGGCCAGCCCCATAAATGGGACGGATCCGGGTATCCCGGCCGAGCACCGGGCGCTGCTTCCCTTCTATCTTCCGATGGATGCAGAGGCCTCCTGGGCTGTCACCGTCAGCACTTCCACTGCTCGGGGTGAGAAGCTCCAGAAATTCTATATGATATGGCACCAGCCCCTTACATTTTATTTTTAAAGTTTATTCTTCGCTTGTTATTTATGAAGAAAGATATTTCACACTTGTAACCCATCACAGAGCCCAATTTTTTTGAAAAAGCCGCCCCACACATTTAGCAACTGTTGTATTCTAGAAGCCGGAGTAACGACGTCTAAAATGCGAAGCCCATGATGAGCGATTAGCTGCTTCCACTCGCGTATGGTAATTAAACCAAAATGAAGCGTCGCAGAGCCACAGCCATCCATCCCGTGCCCGCCCCGTTCTGCTGACTCTGCACCGCGCTGACGCTCCACAAACCTCGCTGGGGGCTACGGACAACGGCTGAGCCGCACAAAGGAAAGAGCTTTTGGGGAATTTTTTAAAGCTTTGAGAATTAACATTTAAAGCACAATGGGCTTTTCCAGCGCATATTAGTCAAACCAAAAATTATATCATCACTTCTCCAAAGAAAAGCCTGGCAGTGTCTTTGCTTCAGCGCTCAGAGATAAGTGCTGCGGGTATATTGGAACCCAGGTATTCTTAGTTTTTAGATTTTTTTGGTAAATATTGGCTTTGAATGGCCCCTCTGCAGTGAGTACTAAGGGAAGGTAACCCTGCTCTCCACGCAGGACAATTGCAAAGGAATGCAAATCCCAGGGCTATTGAGGGTTTCTCTTTGCACAGAGGAAGGAGAATGGGACCACCTTAAGTCCTTCTGCAAGGCTGAGGCTCAAAGGTATGTATTTGCTTAAAAAAAAAAAAAAAAAAAGAAAGTGTAGTGATTGCAGAGAAAAGAGAAACCTGAGAGCTTATTCTTGAACAGTCAGACAGGGTCACCAAAACCAGACTAAATAGTCTGACTGCAGGGCAGAGCACTGGGGCTGTCTGAAAAATGATCCTCTGGATGGAGGGAACAGCAAGAAAAAACAGCGAAGGAGGGCTGGTGGGAACTGGAGCTCCAGAGACACGGCCAGAGGAACAAGGGGACAGCTCAGGCAGGGGACAGCCCGGGCAGGGGACAGTGCTCCCCGGGCTCCGTGGACAGCAGGGCAGATATTTCCTATTCAGAGGGTGTTCTTCTAATACTTAAAATACTAAAGCAGAGCACAGGGAACTCACGTTCTCCCCATATCTCCTGCTGCCCCGTGGAGCCAGAGCGGCTCTCACACTCCGGCAGGACCCAGCCCTGCAGCAGGACCCTGCCCCAGCACCAGGCTCATGCTCGCCCTCGTTCCGCATCCTCCCCGTCAAGTGCCTTGAAGCAGATCTTGACCCTGGCAAGGGCAGGCTCTCAAACCCTCCGGTGCCTGAGGGAGAGAAACAACTCGAGAGAGCTCGTAATTCATCCTTATTTCAGAGAGACGAAGCTTGATCTGGGAACCACTTGAAAGCTCACTGCACGAGGACTCGGTAGAAGTCCATGTTCTCCTTATGACTCACGTCCTACCAGCACACTGCTTTGCTTTTTTTTTTTTTTTTTTTTTTTNTTTAAATCCAGCTGCAGGCACTGCGGGGAGATGCTGGGCTGTGGCCAGGTTGTGGGGCTGCTCTGGAGGGTTCCCTGCCCTCTCCTCCCAGGTCCCAGACCATGTCCCCTCCCGTGCTCCCCTGGGTGGGCTCTCTGTGCCTTCACAGCTTGCTGCCCTTCGGTTTTGTTTGGGATTTTTTTGTTTTTGTTTGGGTTTTTTGTTTTTGTTTGGGTTTTTGTTTGGGTTTTTTGTAGCTTTTTACTAATATTTGGCTTCGTTCATCCCTCTTACAGCATGGAAGCCCCTTCCTCACTTTCCTTTCAGTGCCTGCTATCCGCAGCCACCCCTCGTCACCCTCCTGCTGCGCCCTGCCCCAGCAGCCTGGGACAAACCCTTCATCCTCCTGCTAGCTTTTGCTTTTGTGCAGAAGTTTGTGGGTTTTTTTCAGATTTGAGTCTGAAATGTGTTTGTTGTGGTGTTAGCTTGGGAAAGCGCACGTGCACCTATGTGCAGGGGGTGCTGGCTCCAGTGGGTATTTCTTGTCTGGCAGATGAAGAGCATCCCCCAAAACCTGCTTGTGTCCGCGGTCAGGACAAAGGGAGCACGCAGCGGGCTGGAAAAACCTCATGATTCAGCCCAATCAGAGGCTGACTGAGTAAACACGGGGCGCTTGCAAGATATGAGGCAAGCCAGGAACACACGTTCAATTCTTTTAGCTCCTGACTGCACTTAATTACTGCTTTTTCCTCCCTTCGTAAGCTACATATGGGATTAATAATAGTGCTGAATCAGATCTGCTCTCTGACTCACCAGAAAGAGCAGAGCAGCAAAAGTGAGCAGAGGAAGCTTGGATGAGACAAAACACACATGAGGGGAGAAAATGGCTTTTTCCAAGGGGGGGTGACCCTGGAGGAGCCGAGCTGGCCAGCCTGCGCCCCTGTTTCCCCACCTGTGAAGCAGGGACCTGCTCGCGGGCAGCTCTGTGGGTGCCCTGGGGTCCGTTACCCCCATCAAAGCCGCCAGCACCCAGAGCCCAGCAGGCTGGGTGCCAGGAGGACCGCTCTCTGCTCGCAGGGAGGGATGTGAAATGCAGCTAAAAACTTGTGCAGCTCTCTAACCCCATCAGGATAAAGATGTCTGAATGCCGGAGTTATTCAGAATGATCCTGAGTGTGTTCATGTAGAATATCTCACAGACCACAGATAGAGGCAAGTGGATAAGTCACAATGTAAAATACGGGTATTTATTTTGTATACACATATATATATATCCTCTGTGGGGCACGGTGCTGGTGCAGGGATTCAGGGAGGGGGCTGAGGTCTTGGCTGTCCTGGGACGCAGTGGTTTAAGCTGGGGAAATGGTTTAACTGGACGGAGACAGTCAAAACCGAGGAATCCAGACACGGCCAAAAGGGGGTTGAGGGCTGATGGTCTGGCTGGTGGTGGGGTTCATTCCCACAGGAGGGGTTGAGCCCCCCAAGGCTCCGCAGTGCTGGTGGGTTTGTTCACCCGGGAACCGGAGGAGGAAGGGGGTCCCCCATGCATTTCTCTTCCCTCCATCGATCGTTACGGGCTCTGTACCTGGGCATGCCAGCGGGTGTGATGCTCAGGGACACACTAATAATGGGAAAATTAAATTCAAAAAGCCCAAACTACGGGCTAGGCTGCGTTTGACTGTTTACCTGCTAATGTTTGCCAACTGCTATCTCATTAGCTGCACAGGAAATAGAATTGATATTTCTGTAGAGACATGACACTCGTGCCGCTGCTGAACGGGAAGGTTTCTCAGCGCTTCGTATCGCTCCTGTTCACTGCTTCCCATAAGTGATACTGCCTCGTTTTGGGAAGGAGTCCAAGAAATAAGAGCTTACCAGAGAGGCCTCTGGAAAGTATGGGCAGCTTGATGTCAGCCTGGGAGCTCCCTCGGACACAAATCTTCTGGAGGAAAGAGTGGATTCTCTGCTGTTTGCAAAAGGGCCACAAATGGGAAATAAAATGTTTGTGCAGCTCTTTAATGTGAAAAACATCCGTTTGGGAGCACGGGCTCTGTGTCTAGTCCAGGCCAGGCTGCACGAGGGCTGGCTGGAGGCAGCAAGAGGCTGTTTGCTGAGAAAGCTGCAACCCTGCCCGTGGGGCCGTGGCTCAGGATGCTCTGAGCCCTGGCATCGGGATAACGGTTATCTGCTGGTTACCGTGAGCACCGCACCTGGCATCTCGCTCCAGAGAGCATCCCTGCACACCTCTGGCATGAAAAGGTATTTCTGCCACTGCAGCCGGTGTCCCCCAAAAACCTGCAAACGCTGCTTTCCCTGAGAGATGCCCAGGGGTGAGGCACCCCCCACGGCACTGGGGTGCTGGGGCAAGGGGCAGCTCAGCCGGTTGAGCTCTGCCTCCAACAAGCCAGAGAAGAGCAGGGGAGCTGCAGAACAGGGGCAGCCAGAAGGAGAAGCAGCAGGATTTCTGCCAGCAGAAGGAAGCGAGGATCTGGGGGAGAGCACGCTGAGGAGCCATCCTCACTGTTTCCAGATATTTCTCTGTACCTGCCTGCCAGAGGAGCTATCCCCCCAGGACACATTGCAAACCGACTGGAAAGAAGAATTTCTGGTTTGGTGGCTGTGTGTCCTCATGCATTTCTCTTCTTTATTTTGGGTAAACACCAGGCTGAAGGGAGGAGATCTCTGCGGTGCACCAGAGGGTGGTGGGGATGCTGTGAAAACGGGCGTGCTGACACGGCTGCTCCCTTCTCTCCTTCCCCTGGTGCTGTGATCCCCGGTGACATTTCTTGCCGTAAAGCCCCACCACCTCTCTTTGGAGATTTGCATAGAGTTCATGCATAAGAAGCCTTTTTTCCTGGGATGAAATCTCTTGAAATCTGATCCATGAACACATCTAAACAGTGGCACTAACAGGAAGCACGGAGATATGGAAATGCAAATGATTCCCCAATCAATAAAGATAATTATAGTGAGAGATAGACTGACATACAGTATCTTGAGGCTTTTTTTCTTGTCTTCCAAGGGGCTCCCCAGAGGCACCACAGACACTGGTGGATGTCTTTCCAAGGCTCTCGCTGGCTGGGGAAGATTGTTCCCTGACTCTGCCACGTTAACGATGCCACGCTGCGGCTGGAGCCAAACCTCTCCAGCAGACGGGGGCAAGGATGCGAGTGCACTCGTTATCGGGGGATTTTCAGTGCCGTAGTTCATTTTCTCATTGACATCCTATTTTTTTTTTTTGCTGTAATTATAGACAGCAAGATAAAGAGATCAGCGTTGTTCAACGCTCTTCCTACCTTTGGAAAGATGTCACTAATTTTGTCCAATTAACCCAGGGTTTTAGCAGAATCTAAATACAAACTGCTGTCAGCTTCAGGAGGAGGAGGAGGTGGTCTCCCCCCTGCCCAGGTTGCTGGCTGTTGGTGAACGTTTCTGGAAGGGCTGATGGGCCAGGACACACAGGATTCCCCATGTGGCTGGCTGGGCTCCCTTGTGGTGCTGGGAGCGAGAAAGTGCAGAAAAGCCTGAAATGGGAACAGTGGAGAAGGGACAATTCAATGCACAGCAGCTTTGTCTGAGCAAAGAGCCTCCTGAGCCGGGTCCCCATGTCCCTCCAGCCCATTCTCCCCGGGACACCCCTGTTCTCACCCCCGTGGCTGAGGGGGTCCTTTGGATGCGGCTGCTGGGGAGGACACACCCCCCAGTCCATCGGCACGCAGCCCAGCTGGGACTCGATGGAGTTGCCCTTAAATCTGGCTGGTTTCAGGAA
This sequence comes from Syrrhaptes paradoxus, assembly GCA_013400615.1. Classification (NCBI taxonomy): domain Eukaryota; kingdom Metazoa; phylum Chordata; class Aves; order Pterocliformes; family Pteroclidae; genus Syrrhaptes; species Syrrhaptes paradoxus. The sequence continues at coordinate 102,681 of VZTO01015275.1, forward strand.
CATTGTCCCTTGTGAAAAACCTTCACTTACTGTCCAGCATTCAGCCGGATGGTCTTTACTTGGAAGAGGAATTTTTAAACTTTCTCAACAAAGTTCGTGTTGTTTGAACCAGTGAAATAATTCCTAGTGTGAGCTCCAAGAAAGACCTTTTAAATTTTCCTGCTTGAACCTCTGTCCGTTGCACGAGGCATGACGGACACTCACAAGGTCATCTCCCCATCTGCTTTCAGATCCTTCAAAAGACACAGCTGACAACTTTGATGCAACCCCAAACCCAACGCATATCTTCTCCATGGCACCAGTTTAAATATATATGTACAGACACTTGGAGAGGAATAAAACTGAGAGTGGTGGTGAAGGTCATGCCATCAAGGGTGGTTAAGGTCACACCATCTGACACATGTCAGATGAAAAGCTCGAGCAAGAATATTCAGCCAGCTGCTCAGTGCAGTTTTTCATCCTTTCTGTGGAGGGACTGGCCGGGTTCCCGCGGAGCAGCTCTCAGCAGCGTGAGCCCCATCCTCCCCACTTGCGGGGCAGGGAAACGTGTGTTTCACACAGGACACAGGATAACCATTCACCTTAACAAATGCAGTGCACATGAAAATGCCAAACTTCCCTCTCCCTTTCCTCCCACTTGCATTTAACGGAGGAAGAGAGGAAATTGCTTTTCCCCATCCTCATTTACCCTGCATTCTCCCAGGGATGTGAGGGTGCTCCCAACGCTTGCTTTGGATCCGCAGGGACCTCGCTGTGTGGGACCGGGCTCCTCTTTGGGAGGTTGCTCAGGGCCAGCCCTGCGCCCGGCATCAGTAGTTTGCATTTTGTGGGGTGCAGGAGAGGCTGCACCCCATCCTGCCCCTGCTGACCCCAGCCCCTCGGGGTGGCCGTTGGGACGGGCTCGTACCGCGCTGGCAGCACTGGAGAGCCCCGAGCCCACCCGGTGCCCGCGCCAGGCTCGCGCTGCTCCCGGCTCCAAGTACAGATGGCTCCGGGGTGGCTTTTCTTGGCACCTCTCTGCAGAGCCTAGAGAGGGCATCTGCTGAGAACAACTGCTGGGAAAGAGCGGATCCCTCGCCCTCCCGGGGGCTCCCGTCCGGATCGTCCGCTGACCCCGCGGCTGCGCTGCGGCGGGTTAAACGCGCCGGCTTTCGTTAGGTGCCTCCAGCAGCTTCGGGCGACAAATGTATTTCATGCACGGTCCTCCTGTACCTCTCCTTGATGTTCTGAGGCAATGAGAAAGAAGTGTTAAATTTGTTCTTGGCTACTTTTCCTTGCAACTCCCAAAGGCACCGGTTACAAACTGAATCAGTTATCAGCTAGTTAGGCTGGCAGTTCCCGAAGGTACCGCATGAATACTGATAGGGACCCATGCATTATTCAGTGCGAAGAGCAGAGGAAAATGAGCAACACGTCCAAAACAAGAACAGCAGTGGCAGTAAGGGAATAATTAGCGAGCTGTCACTTGTCCCTGTCAGTATTCCCTCCCTTAACACATGAGGGAAAATAATAAAAAAGGGTAAGATCATCTTGCAAGCTCTGCTCTTAAATATGCAGCTGGTAGGTTAAAATACAATGATAAAGGGGAGAGGATAGAGAGCTCTGATACAGTTTTCAAAAGATATGGCCTCCATTTCCATGGAGACTATATTTTTTTTATTTTTTTTTTAATCCCACAGGCACTGGGTTATTGTCCCTGCCTTAAATATCAGCCCATGTGCCACAGCATGAAAGGGACGTGGCTCTAACATGAGAGCTTATCCCAGGGAAAATATTTAGGGTTGGTTTTTTTTTTTTTCCCCTCCCTTTCTACAAAACACAACTGAAGTGAACGTATTTCAGAGAAACTAGGTTCACTGAAATTGGCTCTGCTGAGCAGGTCTGCGGCTCCAAAGCAAAGCGCGAGAGCGGGGGAACCCTGGCAGCCAGGGTGTGAGTGCCCAGCGTGTCCCCCAGCATGTCCCCGTCCCTGCCCCGGCTCTCCAGAGGGGCTGGGGGTACCGGGGGGGAGAGGGGGGCAGCTGGACCTGCACGCTGGAGTGCTCAACTCAAGTTTATCTGGAGTAAATTATTAACTAATGAAGCAGTTTGAGGGCTGATGAGAACAGAGCCGTTCTGCTGCGATCTATTAACCAGCCTCCAAAGCTGCTTATGGAGAAGCGGGAGGGAAGCCAGGTGCTGGTGCCCTGGTGTGAGCCAAGCTCTGCCCGTGGGCTGCCAATGCTGGGGAGGGTCCTGGAGCCCCTGCAGCCTGTGGAATCCGCATCCCACCGGGTTCACAGCCTGGACCACAGGCACAGAGGCTCATGGTGAGCAAAGCCTGTGCGGTGCTCCCTCCGAGCCTCACGGTGCTGCAGCACTGGCAGGTGCCGTGCTGGGCTCTCGTTAGGACAGCGGTGACGATGCTGCCAGACAGAATGGCTCTGTCCCTGCAGACCCCAGCGGTCCATCTGCCTCTGCAACAGGCACTCCATCTCCGCCCGCAGCAGCCCTCCGAGAGCTCCAGCCCCGCCGTGCTGACACCGACCAGGGAAGGGGTTTGCGCAGTGCCCAGGGATGCTGTGTCCACAGCAGTGGCAGGCAGCCGTGGCTTCCCTAAATTATCCTGACACCCATCCCTCCAAACAATCTGCCACGTCGCGGGGGAGCTGCAGGGTCGGTAGAATGGGGAAGCAAGGGGGTCGTCAAGCGTGTGGCCCACCGCGGATCTGGGAATGTCAGGGTTCGCCAGCAGGCTTCAGCCCTCACGCGGAAAACGACCACGGGGATCACCATCGGGAGCAACCGCACTGTTTAGGAAAGCATCCCTGATCCCGGCTCGTTCCAGAGCTCTGCAACACTTACGTCATCGAGGACCCACTTCCCTCCTTCTCTGCCCTGGTTTCTGAAACGGGAATTTTGGAGAAGCTGCAGGCAGCCGCGGAGTGCGGTGGGGAGCGGGGCGGGGGGACGGCTCCTGGCGAGGGGCGCGCGGCTGGGGGTCCTGCGGGAGGGTCGGGGGTCCTGCGGGAGGGGAGGGCCGGGGGTGGCTCTGACACGGTGTGGAGTCAGAACAAAGGGAAGGAAACGAGGAAAGGCTGGAAAGGCGTTATCAGGAGTGTCTGCGCATGGCTCCCATCCAGCCCCCCAAAGCCAGGAGGGGTCCTTCAACAGCCCCCTTCCCGCGCGGGGGGGACGTCGCCTTTGAAGCTTCTTTTTCCCAAAATATATTTCATTGTGTTTTCCCTGCTTCTGCCCAGCAGCCAGTGGGAGAGCAGCTCTCCATATATAGTCTCACGCTATAAAAGTGCACGCAAAGCGGAGCGTTTTCACGGCAGGTTTTTATAAACCCTCTCGAGCTCCTGACTAATCCGTGCCCAGCCCAGCCCCTGACACACCAGCATTCCCTGTGCCGTGGGTCTGTGTGACGGGGATGGCTCTGTTTGATCCGCACAAGATGTTCTAGATGGTCCCGTTTAACCCTTATTCCAGCACATTCACGGGAAGTTTTTGTCTCTCTTGGAAGCCCTCACACCCTCGCCTGGTGGCCGTTTCATTCTCTATCACGTGCGTCGTTCCAGGTTTTTGATGAATGATTCTCTGGATAATGTATTTCACCCCCCAACGCCCGTGTATGTACTGGAAGAAGGAAGCTGGAGAGATTTCACATCAACTCAACAAGCATCTTTGGTGTCAAGCGCCTGTATTTTTGCATAAGCACCCACAGGTTCTTCCTCCTCCCCTGCAGAACGACATCCCCCCACAGATGAATATTCATGAGGAGTAACTGGGAAGAGCCTCGATGCTCAGCAAAGCAAACTTTCCTGGGGGAGGAGGCACGCACTTTCTCTCCCTAGTGTACGTTCAGCCCCAGGTGACACCTTCCAGGCTCTAGGATGGGGTCAGGAAAGCTGCTGGCCCCCAGCACGGAGCTTGGTGCTGAACCCACCGCCCAGCATAGACCAGTGCCTGCCTGCCAAGGGAAACGGGTAACGCTGGTCTTGAGCTCAAAGGAGCTGGGCTGGCTTTAAAGCAGCCCCAAACCAGTCGTGCTATTTTTAATTCATGGTTGCAGGACAGACCCTGAGCTCCAAAATCTGAATTCTAAGGGTACAATTGATCCCTGCCCTGCTCTCGCCCGGTTTTGGCCGCTCAGCCCTTTCCACGCGATGCCGTTCCTTTTTCCTCCCGCATTTCCGTGCCGCTCTGGCTGCACAGACGGCCGGGCCGGCTCTGCTGACGGTATCATTATTGCTGTCACATCCCCGTCACTGACAGGCAGTGGGGAGCACCGGGAACCTGATGTTCTGCCACCACCGCCCGGCTCTTTGCATCCCCGCGTGGAATTACGGGACCTTTGTTTCCCACCCGCTGGAGCGGCTGCGGCTTGATTGCAGGAGGATGCGCGGTTCAGCCGGCGGAGAGCGGATAATTTGGCACCGAGCATTCCTTGTTATTCTGTCAAGGAGCCTGCGTGTCAATCGATGGGATAACAATTATGATCAATGTCAACAGGAAAAAACAAAAATCCACCATTAAGTGGTCGGCAATGTGTGCAGGCATGGAACGGCCATGCTGCCACCTCGCTGGGGTGTGGGGGGGCTGCTGGGGAAGGGATGGGGGGCAAGGGCACAGACCCAGCTCCCCTTCCCCACCTAACCTCTGCTGAGGTGCCTTCGTGCTCCTGTGGATTTTGGATACTGAGATGTGGGTTTCTGCAGAGCGTGGCCCCGTCCCCAGGGATGGTGGGGGGGGGGACACGGTGCCGATGGCATCCCCAGCGGCTGAGGCTGGATGCGAGCGTGCACAGCTCAGGCTGGCATCGCCTCCTGTGATTAATGCAGCCCAGACACACCTGATGTGCCATTCCAGGGAGATGCGAGAGCGTTTCAGAAGGATGCTCGATGCCCTCTGTCACTCACTGCCAGGAGTGATGCTCCTCGCTGCTGTCACGCCGCGCTCGCAGGATGCTGAATTAAACAGTGGGGCTTTTGAAGCTGCTCAAGTAACTGTTGCATTAATTATCCATCAAATTTGCAGACGCACCTTACATAGTGAAAAAGGTGTGCTTCCCAAGACTAATGTATATTGGAATTCTCAGCCCCCCTCCCTCCGAACCGCCCATCGAGTCGCTTGGACCTCCAGCACGCATCCTGCCGGCTCGTTTTCATATTGTTTATTAATGAACCGAACCTTGAAAGCATGAGATCTTTGCCAGAGGTTATTTTTACTACCACGTTAGTTAAGGCTGAGAGTATTATTTTACATGCCAATGAATAATTTACCTGCCACTAAAGAACTGATTCTGAAGCAATGCTGGGCGCTGGGCTCTGCTCCCTGCACGGCTGCGTGGGAGCAGCGCGGACGCGCTGGAGGTGGGCTTGTATCTGCACCGCGTGTGCCAGGCAAAGCTGCGGCGGGAGAAGGGGAGGAAGGGGAAGGAAGGTCTTCAATGGCTGTGTAAAACAGAACGTCCACAGCACCAGGGTTTTCGTGAGGTGTGGCTGAACCTCAAAGTTTATAGCTTAGGAAGGAAAAGAATAATAGTGATAGCACGTTTTCTGCTGGTGCTTTCTCTGAGCTCTCTATTTTCCCCTCGGATTCTCCACACCGCCCGATTATTTACAGCATACCAGCGCTCCAGCCTTATAACCCGCCATGCATGACTTCTCCTCGCGCTCAGTGCGAAGGGAGCCCAGCCACTATTGGTAAAATATTTAACTTATTAATAGAGTCAAGCTAGAACAAAGCTCCGTGGTTTGGTACTGCCTTTCCCAGCCTGATGGTGTTTATTTGGAAAGCAGCTAAGACACAGGCATGTGGGGCTATAAATCAGCAGAAAATCAAATGCTAACATGTAAATAAATTGCAAATCAGCTGAGAAATTGGTTTCGTTTTAAGACAATAAAGCATATTTCTCCTGTGCTGATTTTATAAGGTGCCCCTTAAGAATTGTAATATTTCTGTGTGGTAATGATAAACATTAGTGAGTTGCTTTAGAAATGAAAAAATGGCAACCCTGTGGGGATTTGAAAAACATATGCACTTCAAATTTGAAAATCCAATTTAACTGTCCATTATATGGAGAATAAAAAAAGGTAAGGATAGGATAATTTTGCAGTTACACAGCATTTGACTAAATCTGATTCAGGGATGACAGCTACACTTTAAAAGCTACATGTCTGAATGTAAGGAGACAGCAAATCATTTATTTATGATTGTAATCTAGCTCCTGTCTAACAAGTTAACAACTGTGCAGAGTGCTCCCTGAGTGAGGCAGCCTGTGTAGGCTTGTCAGTTAGCACTTTTTAAAACACTTTTCATAGAATTTCTGTAAAAAAAAAATAAAAAAAAATAAAAGAGACAAAAGAGAGTCCCTGTCAGATTTACCAAAACAAGCAGATGTTAAAATTGCAAAAGTTTGAAGAAACAAATCCTGTTCCTAATTTTGTACAAAGCACCTTTTGCAGGAGGTGTGCGGGGATCAGAGGCAATCACAAAAGCTCCGGTCGCTCGCACAGACCCGCTCCTTGCGGCAGCTCCGCCGTCGGACCCCAGCACCCACCCACCACGAGGGTCCCCACCTGCCGGGCTCCGCCGCGGCTGTGAGTCCCACCCGGGGTGCCCGGCGGGTCTGTCAGCATTGCTGTGCTGGAGGTGTCACTTTTTGACACTGAGACCTTGGCTCCTGCACCCGTGTCCCTGGTACCCGGCAGTTCGTGGTGCCCACAACACGCTTTGTCCCCCCCTTTCCATGGGTCCGGACCTCGGGAGCCGTCCAGCCGCACCCAGCCCAGTGAGCAGGGCAGCGAGAGTTCCTGGTTGAGCCTGTCTCAAAGTGTTGATGCAAGAAGTTTCGAGGCAACTAAATCACCTGAACAGTGATGAAGAACTACGAGCAGGTTGTCTTTACCCGAGAGCTCTGATGTGATAGAAGTAATCTAATTCTGACATTCTGTATGCTCTCATTTTAAATCCTCTTGGTACCAAGAAGGCGAATGATGCGACAAGTTTTTCTGAAGGTACCAGGGAAGAGCCGGTGAGCTGTTGTTGCCCATGGCCCCGGTGTCCCCATCACCCAACCTTGCAGAAATGGTCACAACACGAGGGACCATCCGCCAGCTGGAGAGCTGGGACACGGGGGAAGCAGCCGGTGTGCTTGGCGAGAGAAGCTCTTTGGGTGTCTTTGGGAGAAGCTGACAAGGGTGTGATGGGAGGTGTTGGCCAAGGGCTTCAGCAAAGACCTTCAGAAGGCAACAGACCCACGGGAGGCAGCAGCTCCACGCGGCTAAAGGACCGAGGAATGGGAATAAATGGCTGGTTTCCAAAGGGGAGATTCATGGGATCTGTGCTGGGGCCAGTGCTGGAAGAGGGGACAACAAATGATCCAGAAAAGGGGTGAGATGGCCGAGTCTGCTGATAGCACACCACCACCTGTCTTCCCAAAGGCAGGGACCACTGCGAAAGCCGCGGAGTTATCTGGCTGGAGGGATGGGCTGGGCAGAGGTCGATAAATGTCAAATCTTGGATGCCGGAGGGGTGTGTAGAACTGGAAATCTCATCTCTACGTGCATGGAGGGCTCTGGACTGGTGGCCAGCAGCCAGGGGTGAAAACTGGGGGCTGCGATGAATAACTGTGTGGAAACACAGCTCAGCATCCAAATATTGGGAATTGTGAGGGGAAAAGTAGGGCCCAAAGAAAGAGCACGGTGCTGCTGTAGACATCTGCACAGCAGCCCTGCCCTGAGTCCTGCATTATTCCATCCCTCCCCAGGACACAAACACGGTGACACCAGAGCAGGGCCCCAGGGATGAGCCAGGATGAGGGCAGGATTTCCCGGGTTAAGGCTTTTCAGCCTGGGCAGGAGGTGTCTGAGGGGCGATACGGGAGAAACCTGTGAAACCAGGACAGTGAACAGGGATTCGCTGCTGGGTGTTTCCCACGGCACAAGAACAGGGGCTGGGGGGGGACCGGCGGTGGGTTGAAGCCGGGCAGAGAGCAGGGCGGCTCTCGTGTGCGCAGATAAGCAGCAGATATCCTTCCCCAATGCTGTGAAAGCTAACATTCATTCGAAAAGTTACCAGACAAATTAATGGCAGAAAAATCCATCATACATCCATACATAGACATTATTCCTGGCTCTGAAAGATCTCAAGCCATAAATTACTGGAGGTTAATAGAGTACTTGATGGAGTACCATTGTTCGCTTGCTCTGTTCTTGTGCTCTTCAGTGGCGTTTGCCGCTGCTCTCTCCCGGGGATGAGCCACTACAGCTTTTTTTATGCTCTTAACATGTTCTTCTACCAGTTGGAGATGTATCTAACATTCAACATAAATCAAAGGTTCTTGCTGGATGTGACTTGGCCTCCTTGAAGCCTGTGGCTACTCTCCCATTTGTTTCACGGGGTTAGGCAGTGTCCCCTGTGTGTNACCTGTGGCTCCCGTTTGTTTCACGAGGTCTGGATGGGACCCGTTGAACCCAAATGGAAACACAGAACCTGTGTGCCCAGTGCCACGCTCCCCCGGGCTGTCCCTGGTGCCACGCTCCCCCCGGGCTGTCCCTGGTGCCATGCTCCCCCAGGCTGTCCCTGGTGCCACGCTCCCCCGGGCTGTCCCCGCTCTAAATGGTGACAGAGCCCTTTCCAGCATCCCTCTGTCCCTCCTGCTCTAGGGACTATTTCCATTAATTTCCCCTCTTCTCAACTTTTGGTAAGCAATCTCCTTGGTTAGGCAGTGTCCCCTGTGTGTGCAAGCCCTCAGCCACCCCGGGGTGCTGCCACCGGGTGACGCCGTCCCTGCACAGGGAGCGGATGGAGGTGGTCTCACACTGATTCTCTGTGTGTTAATGGGAAACTGGTCTGATAAACTTCAGTGACAGCACTTTAGACTGGACTACCCCCAGTTTAGATCAGACTGTCCCCAGTTTAGACTGGACNCGGGCTGTCCCTGGTGCCATGCTCCCCCAGGCTGTCCCTGGTGCCACGCTCCCCCGGGCTGTCCCCGCTCTAAATGGTGACAGAGCCCTTTCCAGCATCCCTCTGTCCCTCCTGCTCTAGGGACTATTTCCATTAATTTCCCCTCTTCTCAACTTTTGGTAAGCAATCTCCTTGGTTAGGCAGTGTCCCCTGTGTGTGCAAGCCCTCAGCCACCCCGGGGTGCTGCCACCGGGTGACGCCGTCCCTGCACAGGGAGCGGATGGAGGTGGTCTCACACTGATTCTCTGTGTGTTAATGGGAAACTGGTCTGATAAACTTCAGTGACAGCACTTTAGACTGGACTACCCCCAGTTTAGATCAGACTGTCCCCAGTTTAGACTGGACTGCCTCCAGTTTAGACCAGACTGCCCCCAGTTTAGACCAGACTGCCCCCAGTTTAGACCGGACTGTCCCCAGTTTAGACTGGACTTTACGGTGCAGCAGTGGCCTCTTGTCAGCTGGAGGCTGTTGGACATGACCTGTGGGGATGCCTGCGGAGACCAGCGCCGGTCCAGTCCCACAACCGCCGAGCCACCCTCTGCTGCTGGCTGCCTCCGCTATTGACTGGGGGGGGGCTGGAAGCACACACACCCCTGAGCTCCCACCGGCAGCTCCAGAGGCCAGGGGGAGCCCAGGGTGGGCAGCCGGGTGGGCTCATCGCCCTGACCCTGCCCGAGGGAGAGCAGCTTTGCACAGGAACATTGCAGATGGGGGTCAGACACGCTTCTGGCTTCGGGGGGGCTGGCTGAGCAGAGCCGCAGAACAGGGGCACACTTTGCTTTGCATTTTCCTGGCTTTTGTTCAGTCTTCAAAAAAGAATAAAGCTGGAAACCCCCTGTTCTGATTACGTGATGCTGTGCAGACCCTTATCTCTGCAGAGGTGTCTGTGCATGGGTATGCTGCCCCCTCCCCAAGCCCCCCTGCTGCCTGCCCGAGTGGGCAGAGCCCCCAGCCTGCAGCTGCAGCAGCTGCTCCAGATGTGCGCGGCTGCAGCCCTGGGGAGCCAGCTTGTTCCTCCGGCGTGAGAATCACAAGGAACTGAGCTGAAGGGAGAAAGTTTGCAGTGGTGGTTGTCAGATAGCATCACCCTCACACCCGCTGCTGAATGCTAATAAGTGTCAGTGAGCACAAGGAGTCTCTGCCTGTTTGTTTGTCTTGGATCAGGTCAGTGGCTGAAAATACACAGCTTTGCTTTTTCAGATAAAATAATTCTTTTCAGATAGAAAACGCTGGGTTTGTAATTCATGATTTTCCCTTTTTTCGATGTAGGGGAGAAATGTAACGGCAGAGTCTTAGTGATGCAGGTGAAGCTTGGTTGTTTTTAGATGATACTCTGCCGATAAGAAGATTTTTAAAATACGCTTTGAAAATAGCTGTCAGCAGAGTCTTTGGGAAAAAACCTGCAGTAGGAGAGCCAGGGCTGTTTACCACGCTCTCGCTGGCCACTCGCTGAACTGATTATTCTGCTGGAAAGGAAAGCCCACAGTGATATTTAAATTAGATTAAAAGTGGTTTAGATAGTGTAGGTGCCTGCCCCACTCTTTTTTCTTAAGGGAGGGCGACAAAAATTTCAGAAACCAATGTTTAATTAGGATCACTGAGGTCTTTGGTAATTGTAGTTTTCCCTCCCTGTGTCCTCGTGCTTTCTGTGCCTCAAAAGAACAACAAAAAAAATAAGTTATTACTGTGTTTTGAAAATGGACCATGGGTTGCTATCATGTCACCGTGCGGAGGGGACGTGTCCCTTTAGACCCAGTGGAGAGGCGGGAGCTACCCGCGCGGCCGATGCACAGCCCGGGCTCGGCACGCAGACCCTCCGGCAGCCGCCCACGGGCTGGCCGGGGCCGGGCTTGGCTGCGGCTTGGCAGCGGGAGCCAGGAGCCGGTGGAAAACAGCCCCGTTAAACCCGCCAGCGACCTGTGGGGTCTTCAGAACCTTATCATCCATGCGAGTCAACAACTGTGCTAAATCGAAATTGTAGAGTTGATTAAACGACGTATTTAAGGTCCTATAAAAGAAAGCAAGCAAGCCAGGAAGGGAGCGGAGCGCGGGGGGAGCGGCGGCGTGGGGAGGGTTTATCTCACCACGAGCAGCAGGCTCAGCCACTGATCTAATCAAATTATTCAGCATTAAAAAACTGCCAAGGCATTCCAGTGCAGCAGCTTCCAGAGGCCCAGCTGGGATCAAATGCTAATCAACATCTCCACGATATTTATTCCCACTGTCAGTCTGGTACGTGTTTGTTTTCCGAGCACTGCATACTAAACTGAAAGATCAAGATGAATCGGTGGAGATGGGAGATGATGAGCAGCCAGGCTAAACATATAGAAAAAATACCGGTATCGGGAAACGGGGCTGGCGGGAGGCTCGCAGCCCTCACCGGCAGAGGTGCAGCTGGGACGCACCCCGCAGCCGGTGGGAGCACGGGGCCAGGAGCTGTGGGACCCCCGGCACGGCTGGCGTGGGGGACAGCAGGGCAGCACGCCTCGTCCCCCCGCACTGCTGCCTACACCCCTCGGACCCAGGTGCTGCCGCTGCACCGAAGCCCCCGTCGCCCTCGCAGCGTCACCGGGCTGGTCCTGCGCCAGCTCCCGGGCACGGGGGGATGACAGCAACCGGCGGCACGGGGACGGCTGCTCCGAGCGGTGGCCCTGGGGACGGTCAAAGGCCACGTGCAGACTGACGAGGTCCTCCTTAAGCGCTAGGAGACTAATTAATTTCCTTTTTGTTTTTCAGAGTTTCATTTTTAAATTACAGTCTTCCCTCCTCTCTAATAAATACTCAACAATTAAAGCTTTTTTTTCCCCGACATGCGATTCCAACATCTCAGTGTCCCACCCTCCTGTCACCTTCCCTGCCATAAACAGATTCGTAAAAACTGCTTTTGACGCCCCAGCTGCCATTAGCCACTTAAAATCCCATAATTATCATCCTATCATGGGCCTGTTAACGAGCAGTAAAAATAAGGCCATTGAATATGGTAATTTATTCGTAAATTAGCCTAATGAGAATAGGTTTCAGACACTGTTTACTTTCTAGCTGCCTGTTTCGGTGCAGTGCAGGCTGGCTGCACTGGGATGGCAAAGCTGTTTGTGGGGACAGGAGCTGCTGCCTGGGTGGCAGCTCCTGCGCCGGTGGGGACAGCCGTGACCCCACACCAGCTCCCACACCGGTGGGGACAGCCGTGACTCTGTGCCAGTTGCCACACTGGGCTTCCCACACAGCCTTCCTGTGGCTGTCCTCCATCAGTGTCCCCACCAGTGATGTCCCCACCGCTGGCACCGGGCGCGGTACCACGGCAGTGCCGAGGGATGCCCTGGGTACCACCCGCACCGGCGCATCCCTGCGCACAGATGCTGATGATTCCTCTCCACTTGTATCACTAAGGCTGGGAACAGTGCTCACCGCTGGAAAACCGCGCTGTCAGCTCCCCAGGAGACCTCCCAGCCTTCTCTGCCGCAGCATCTCTTGCTTCCTCAGCCTCTTAATTTGTGGAGGTTAAAGATACGCCGCCTGAAAAGCGGGAGCCAGCTCACAGCGGCAAACACTCCCTCATCACAGAGCAGTTTTCTGCAGAGCATCACGGCCTGGCCCTGTGCTTTCCCGAGCTGGGTAAAAATACCAGAATAAACGAGAACAGATACAGCAGAACAGCCCTGTGCCACAGCCTTGCAATGCAAAATAAAAAGGACTTGTCAGGGTCCAGCTTTATGCAAGCAAAGAATGAAGGCAATGTCACCTGCTGCCCTGGGGACAGCAGGCAGAGCCCAGCGCTGCACTCCTTGCCTGCTCTGTGCTCCAGGGAGCCTCTGCCCAGACCCCCCAGTGAGGCCAGTGCCCGCAGGGTTCCCCCAAGCTGCCAGCCCAGCCAGGGCATCGCTTCAGGCTGGCGAGAGCAGCAGCGGTCCCCCTGCCAGCACCCATCGGTGCCCGGGGTGCAGCCCTGCTGCGTGCCCGTCTCTGCTCCGACAGCCAGAGGTTTGACTGGGGCTTGTCCGGCTGCGCTGGAGGAGAGAGGCTCCTGTGGAGTGACCAGCAGGCAGGACACATCTGCTCCCATTTCTCCAGCTATTTTTGAGAGCTAATTCCCAGGAAACAGAGAAAAGGGAGCTGCTCACAGCCTGCTGTGTGTAGAGCCCCAAACCCAGGAGCTAATAAAGATGCTCTTTGGTGGCCAGCTACCAGCTAAAGGCACTGCCTGGTCCTCAGCATTAAAGTGGCCATCAGTCAGGCTGGAAGAGGGAGGAAGAGTCTTGAACTGCCTCTGCTTTGAATCCACAACTGACGGGTCTAAGCACTCCAGCACCTGGGCAGCTTGTTTTTTCTGAGCTCCATCTTTGCAAACAGTTATTCTCAGGCGGTGGAGTGGTAATAAACCCCTGAGTGAATGAGGATGAGAGGTCCTTTCAGGGAAGAGGTGAAGAGCTCTTGACTATGAGCCTTTCACCCTCTAGAGTATTTTCATTCCTAGGCTGGCTAAAAGCCAAGAAATAAATCTGCACGGCCGGAGCGTCTCGGCTGATGGGCTGAGCCAGAGCCTGCAGCACCCTGGGCGCTGCCACCGCCCTGGTCCCCAGCTGTGTGCACACAACAGCCCCCCGACGGTGGGGAAGCCTTGTCACCTTGAGCCTGCCCTGCCGAGGAGCAGTCCCCAGTGTGAAATTGGGTGAATTTGCCACCCCTGGCTCCTGACTGCCTCGCCCCAGCCCTTCTACTGAGGCTGTGACCCAGGAGCACATGGGCAGCTCTGGCAGCTGTGGCACATCTGGCGTGGGAGAACCCCTGCCTGTGTGAGGCTGGAGCATCCCACACTGTGGGGTGGCAGAGCCTGGCCTCGGGGTCAGCAGGTGGTACAGGGGCCACCAGCAACCCCCAACCCGTGGGAAAGCAAGGGACCAGCAGCGGGGTCTGGATGGATGTGAATGTCGAGGACACTGAGCAGGAGCCTGTGCCCCTGGGTGTCCCGCTTGCTCTGAGTGTTTCCTTTGCCAAAGAGCCCTCTCTTGGCCCAAAACAAGGGCAGTTGCAGTCCTCAGCACCGATAGCGTGTGTGGTGACTGTGACGGGGACGAGGAGTCCCTGGGGACCGGCTGCTCCTGCACCACCAGTGCCAGCCCCTGCCCCCCATGCTGGTGGGAACTACAAAAATCAGATGCTCCAGGAGGAGGATGCTGTTGTCACAGCAAAAGTCCAGAATTCATCCCCTTGTAGCGAGAACCCTGACTGGTTTCCAGTGCCTGGCTTCCAGTGCCTGATTTCCGTGCGGTGCAGGAGGAGCCAGGTAACAGCAGAGTCCTGCTCGCGGTCCCAGCTGTGCTGCCTCGACTGCTCCGTTTCGCCAGACGGCAGCTCCCGGAATGGCACTCCACGGTGCCTGTACTCCTGCCTTCCCATCTTCTAATTTAATTACCACTTGTTTCTTTACTAATTATAATGCTCAAATCAGAGGAGAGCTTAAGGCCACTGTAGCAGGGAGGCTGGTGGCTGTCTCCTTTTCACTAGGATGGCCCCATTATAATTTCACATCCTTCTGATGGAGATTATAAACACTTTGTGTCAAACCACTTCCCAGCAGTTCTCACAGTGTGAAAACGATTGAGGTCAGGAGATGCACACAACCTACCCATCAGCTCAAGTATATTCCTCAAACACTGACACGCAGCCAAGCTGCAGGGAGGTCACCTCTGCGCGAACCGATCCTTCCAGCGCTGAGCAAGTACCAAAACTGCAGTGTTGGAAAAAACCGTGTGGAACGCAGTGAAAATAGCTCCCTAGGTAATAAACGGTTAACAAAAGCAGCCACTTCCACCGGCTTAAAGAGGAAGGTAATCATTGTGAATAAGTTAACCTATTAGGGTGTCCTAGTAGGAGAAGCACATCCCATAGCTGGGCACAAGGATGCTCTCACTTGGCTCCTGGGACAGCCCTGGCCGGAGAAGCCACAGAAGGCTCTGCAGAGGGATGCAGCATCCCAGCACAGCAGGGCCAGCACTGGGGAGCACCCAGGATCTGCTGGGTTGGGAAACGCTTGCGGGCTCTCCCCATCCCCACTCCCCTCCCTGCGCATCCTCATGTTTGCAGTTCTGGTTTGAATCGGGATAGGATCGGGTCCTACAGTTCCCAGACCCTCTCTAGGAGCACGTGTGGCTGCTCTGATACCAGGCAGCAAACTGCAACCCTGTGGGCATGGAGTTTATTGGTGAGATGCAGAAAGACCCCCTTCCCCCGTTGAGTCGATTGTGAATTTGTTCCCAAGAGCCTTGCAGGGGTTCGGGAAATCATCGCACACAGACACACACACACACGGGTGCTGCCTTTCGCCCCTCAGGCGGCTGCACAATTTAAACCCAGAAAATGGAAAGACTTTAAGGAACGGGGTAAAAAAGGCTTTTGGTGTTACCTGGCCCGAGCATGCAGAGAAACAAGACATCGGCCAGAACAAGGAGAGGTTTTGTTCCTTTATACCCAGTCAAACAAAGGCAGAGATGTTCCGGAGAGCTCTGGTTTCAGCGGTGACCAGAGCAACGGGCAGCAAGCTACCAACCGTCCCAGGAAAGCCCCCCAGCCCCTTCCCCTCCTGCCCAACAGTGCTGGGGGCTGCAGGCAGCCAGCCCGGCCCCGGGGAGGGGGGGTCTCCATTGGGAAGGGGGGGGTGTCTATAGGGAAGGCAGAGGGTTCTCTATAGGGAAGGTGGGGGTCTCCATCGGGAAGGTGGGGGTCTCTATTGGGAAGGTGGGGGGTTCTCCATCAGGTTGGCAGCGGCTCCCGCTCCCTGCCCGCCGCCGGTCCTTTGTGGAGCCGCGTCTCCCCGGGGAGGAGCAGTGGCATGCTTCACAGCCCGGCGCTTGGCGGGGATCCAGCCCCAGATGAATGCATGCAAATAAATGGATCTTAGATCGTTTACTGATCACATATGGGCCCATTTGCAAGTTTGCAGAAGAAGTCGCATATTTTGTAGATTTGGGGGTTGCTTTTCTGCTTCCAGGCAATTTTTTCATCTCTCCAGCTATGAGCCGTGAAACCAGTTCTGGGAAAGGCAGACGAGGCAGTCTCGTACTGGTGTCCCAGCACTCCCCCATGAAGGGGTTTCACTGGGGCAGCCGACAGGGGGTTCAGACAACTCCCAGGCACATTTTGCTGAAGTTGTTTCATCTGAAAACAAAGATTTTCCCCGCGTTTTTCTGTGTTAAAGGTCTGTGATTTTCTCCAGCCCTTTACAAAGCCGGGGCGGGTCCCCAGAGCTGAGCGCAGGGATGGAGGGGCAGCGGAGCGATGCTGAGGGAGGGTTTCGCCCCCTTCCCGCCCCCAGCTCCCCCGGCAGTGGGTGGGCAGTTTCTGAAAAGCTGTTTGAAGAAAGTCTTGAGTCGCCCCTGCTCATTCCAGACTCTTGCCAAAATTAACAGATTTATGGCACAAGGCTTGGTTTGAATCAACTTTTAAAAATGTAATTTACAAGAGAGACATTTTTTTCCTTGCTCAGACATGTTATTTGCCCATTAATATGCACCACAATTTCAGATGCCTAATGACTGTTCAAACCTCTTCCTGCTCATATAAAGTGTTGCTGTTGTTGTTGTGATTAAGGGCAATGCATCGCTTCGCAGTGCAAATATCCCAGAGCCAGCAGAAGGACAATTAATTCCTAAAAGAGGGAACTGCTCTGCCGGCTGGGAGGGGACCGCACCGTCCTCCTGCGGCTGCGGCTGCTCAGGACTTTCCCTCAGGGTTATAATTTCACAAACCTAATCCCAACCAAAAGGCACATCCTTGGCCCCACATGCTGCCCACAGCCGGACCACCGTGTCCCTCCTCCCTGGTTCCCGCAGGCAGCCGGATGGGCAGGAGAAAGGCCTGGAAAGGGCTGATAAATCCTTCCCCTTCGGAGGTTTTCGCCATCAAAGCATCAGGAGGCTGTTGCCATCAGGGGTGATGCTTTTGCCGTGGCGGGATTATTGGAGGCAGCTCAGGGTGGGTGCTGCTGCCAGCCCTGCTCGGGATCCCCATCCCCACTCGGGATCCCCATCCCCACTCGGGTTCCCCATCCCCGCTCCAGCTCCCCATCCCCACTCCAGCTCCCCATCCCCACTCGAGTTCCCCATCCCCACTCGGGTTCCCCATCCCCACTCCAGCTCCCCATCCCCCCTCGGGTTCCCCATCCCCACTCGGGTTCCCCATCCCCGCTCGGGTTCCCCATCCCCTCCTGCACTCCCCATCCCCGCCGGGTGCTCAGGCCAGTGCTGCTCCATTTCTACCAGCCAGAAATCTCCTTTTGGTGCCCAGACGCGAGGCAAGCCACTATCACTGCTGTTTGAATGCCCTCACACATATTGACATTTTGGTCCAAAGGTTAATTATAACTGGTTATTCTTAAATGAAACCACAAACACCCTTTTCCCCATGTTTTATTACTTTATAACTCACCATATAAACCTGATTCCTATAACCATAAAACAAAGCTGAAACGAGTTGGACATGTACCAGTGAGGAGAAAAAGAAATAGCCGGAGGGGCCTCTCAGCTGTGCGGTAATGTATATCCATGTGGATTTCTGCGTCTCCTACTCTCACAGAAACTTAATATTCCAATCAGCTCCTGAGCTACTGCATTAAGAGCCAGCGAGCGCATCAGTGCCCCTATAGCTGAGGGAATATTACTCACCGGGTCATGGTCGGCTGAGTAAAATACAACCCTCATATATCATCATAACTGCCAGCAAATGACAATTATAATTGAGACGGCAATAACTAGGAAAGAGTTCTTTAATTTAACATCCAATTATTACAAGTTATCACTCCTTAATAAATGTAATATAACAGACAATCAATGTTGCATGCGACGGGCCAGGCTGCATTGGGATGGGAAATTTATATCCTGGGGAAAAAATACTGTGTGTGTGGGTTCTGCTTTTAAAAGTCTGCAGTGGTTGTGATAAGTGTAGCAGGAACTCGAGCTATAAATAGCTGGCTGCCATCGCCACATTTGCATATGTACAATAGCTCTAGGCCAAGGGGAGGAAAAAAAAGATTACTTCTCCCCTGTGTAGTAAAATAAGAACAACAATAGAAAGCAAAGCATGTCGTGTGAGCGCGCCTTCCCTGCTCCAGCTCCACTGAGTGCTTTAGAGGGAGAGTTCAGCAAAACCTGATAAAAATCATCTTAATAGCAAGGGACAAGATTCTGATCAGCTTCAAAGGGGAACCACGGCGAGCCAGCTACTTAAACCTTCGTGAAATCAGATCATTGGGGTATTCAGGTTTTTTTTTCCCTGTGCCCTTTCTGAGCGTTTTCACGGTAAAATAACCCGTGCATTTTAATTGAACCCCGCAAGGCTCCCAGGCAGAGGGCAGAGCAGTGGATATGTCCAGGGTGAGCGTGGGAACCCCAGCTCTGCCGTCCCCACGGCCGGTACAGGGGCTCTTTGTGCACCTGCAGCCTGGCCGTGGCTCTGGGTCACAGCACCGCCGGCTGCATTCCCAGGGGCTGGAACCCACCAGTGCCAGCACACAGCCCGACTGCTTATCACACACGGCTCTGCATTTGGAGGGAAGGAGTGCTGGCATGATATTTTTTTTTAACCCCCTAAATTAAGTTTTCAATGAAATCAGACTCACTTTTTTTTCTGTTGTCTCCATTCCTACAGACAACCTCTGGTTTGTTGTTGGCAGTCTCAAGTTTTTGAGCAAAAAGTTCTTTTTTCTTTTCTCCTTAAAGCTAAAACCCCGTGCAGGAGGAAACCCAAGAGAGGGGAAGGCGTTGGGGCAGACCTATGACATACACCGTCCCCCGACATCGTCTGGGGCTGACCCTCTGCAGGGGGGACCTGGGGCTGCCCCTCCTCAGCCACCCTGCTCAGGCTCCTGTGCAAATTCTCCTGAACCAGCCTCAAATAATTGTTTACGTGAGCTGACCGCAGCGACACGGCAGCCCTCGTTTCTTTGTCTCCCTACGAAGCGGATCTGCAGTAAATTGGAGAGGCTGGTTTGTTTGGTTGCTGGGTTTTTGTTGGGCGTGTTGTGGCTTTTTTTTTTTTTGTTTTTTTTTTTTTTTTTTTTTTTTTTTTTTTTTGCCAGACGGATTGGCTGACATCTATTTCCAAGGAGATCATTGACAGGGAGAGAATACACAGTTTACTCAACCACGGTGGAATACAGAGCCATTTGCATCCAAAAAAAATTAATTCTACTTGAGATGCTTGCATATGTCAGAAACACTTGACATATGAAGTAGAAATAACACTGCTTTGAATCTGCAACATTTATTCTACTGCCCGTGCTACACAATTAAAATACATAATTACTAGACAGGCACAGGTAGATAAGCATCCTAAAAACTTCGCTTTTTTATCGCATAACATTTGCAACCTGGAGATTTGGTGGCACCAGCCCGTGTGTCCAGGTGTCTGAGGCGAGCAGGCGGCACTCACACCGTCCTGGATCTGCGAGGTCTCAGCAGCGTGTGCAGCCCGGCCGGCGGCTGCCTTGGGTGTGCCGAGATCACAGTCCTGGCGTGTGAGTTCAGCCACAAAGTGTTTTTAATAATGCATCTTCATGCAAATGAAGGCAATTTTGCTTTTTTGGTTAAATTAATTTTAAGCAGCAAAACATCGAGTGCATTTACACCCTGCCGGTGTTAGGGTCTCTGTTCCAGCTCCTCTCCCCTCGGGTGCATTGGCCGAGGCTGGGCAGGGGGGCTGGGACCCTGCAGGATGCTCTGGGGAAGGAGCATCTCTGGGCTGGGCTGTGCTTCCCAGGACCCTGCAGGATGCTCTGGCGAAGGAGCATCTCTGGGCTGGGCTGTGCTTCCCGGGACCCTGCACTGCAGCTCTAATTCCACTTGCGCGTGTGTGTAAATCCTGCTTCCCAATGGCCCTCTTGTGCCGCCAAAGTTGTTTCTGTGATTAGCAGGGAGTGGGAGAAACAGTGACACGAGAAAATCCGTTGCTCTTTGAGCAGGATTTCCAGCCGTTGTGTCCCCAGCCCCTGGTGGCAGGGTGACAGTGTCGGTGCCAGCAGCCCCGCTAATTGCCACCCGCTGCTGCTGCCGCAGAGCCCGAGGTCCCCGAGCACCGGCGGAGCCCTGGACAGCTGACGAGTGTTTCCAGGACAAGTCTGTGTAAGTGGTTGTAACGAGCAACAAGGGGAAAAGAAAAAAAAGCTTGATCAATACATGCCCAAGTGAGGTCAGTGTGCTCATCGACAGGTCCGGCGCTGCCGGGAGGTGGAGAACCGGGAACCAGCCCGAGCCCCTTGCACGTGCTTGCGGGAGCTGCGCTCGGCTGGAAGGAGGCAGATCCTGGGATCTCTGCGTGTCCCAGGGAGGATGGGTGGGAAACGGTTCCACTGGCTTTTGAATTCTGTTCCCCACCTGAATTACACACGGTTTTAACTTGTCTGCAGCGTCAGATACCAACCCTCACTCCTTGGGGAAGGATCCTGGTTTCACATCCTCTCATTCAGCATTGATCACCTGCGCTATGGGAGGGGAGGTGCAGCCCCTCCACACGCCTCTGCTTCCCCTCCTCGAGCAGCAGAGCGGGCAGGCTGGTGTCTGTGGCTGTGCAGGTTTCCCCCAAGCTTCCCAGCTCCCAGGAATTTCGTATTTTCTGCTGCAGATTGTGAGCTGAAGGCCGGGCGGCACAGGGCAACCCCCGCTTCCCAGAGCCCTACCACTCTCCTGACGGCACTTCAGCAACCAAATGGTTAAATGCCTCATAGGAAGGTCTCCTCCTCCGCAACTCCCCCCAAAATTGCAGTAATGTCTTAAGTAGAGGCATCAGAGGGACAAGATAAAGGCAAAGCCCTTCTGCAGGAGGATTTGTCTTTCAAATCTAGATTAGCAATTGGTGTTTGGGGAAGATGGGACCCTAATCTGATTGAATAAGGGGAGTGTGTGATATCAATCTCCTCGGATCCCATTGTCTTTGTGCTGCTTTGTAAATTAATATTCATCTTCCTCTCTGCCTTCATGCTGAATCTCTTGTGCTTCTTGTCTCTCACTGTTTGATGAACGGCAGCCCCATGTACGGGATGCCGTGCACCAGAATGAGCATCACATTGTGGTTTTTACCTTTATTCCTGTGCTTAAGTGGCATGAAAGCAGGGCTGCAGAGCGTGCCAGCCGCAATGCCCAGGTCCAGGACGGGGTGACTGGCTCTGAGGAGGGTGTTTGCAACGGCCCGTCCCCAGCCGCCGGCTCTCAGCTGGTGCTGGTGACTGCTCCAGATTGGGACTAATGGAGAATTCCGTCTGTTGCCCCCTGGGCACTCCCCCTGCCCCCCTGGGGACTCAGCCCCCTCCCTGGGTCCGTGCTGCCCGCCCTTGTTGGACCCCAGCGCCGGCGTTCCCCCAGCCCACCGCTGCCGTTCCCCTCCCTCTCCCACCGCGCTGCGGTGGCCTCCTCTGCACAGTTCACTGCCGGTGCCACCTTCCCCAAAATTCAATTTTTTCCCCTTCCCTCGGAACATTGCATCTTGTTCAGTCCTTCCCCTGTCACGCCGGCTCCGGCGCTGCTTCAATTGGATTCCAAAAATAACCTCTTTATTCGCTCGGCTCATGCTATTATGCTGCCGTACAGCGCGGGCAGGCGAGGGGTCATTCCATTATCCGGGAACGAGATAACTGAGTATTGGGGCAGCCGGGCTCTTTGACTCCCTGCCCTGTGGTAATGGGCCTTTTTTAAGGGCATTAACCAATGTTTCTACTTAGGTATTTGACAAGAGTAAAGGTAACATTGCCATTTAATCCTCTCGGTCCTTTTTTTCCCTTGCCTATAGACAGCACTCACACGATTGCTTCTCTTCGAGTGTTCGAACTTCAGCTGCAAACCGCAGAGCTCCCGCTCTCTAAACCCTTCCCCTGGAGCTCTGCTTGCAGGTTTTATCAAATATTCCAGGCACTGGGACACGGGCTCCCATCGCCGCGGCCAGTTCACCACACCGAGCCCATCAACCCATGTGCCACCCCCGGGGGACACGGGGTCCTGCCCGGGAACGTCCCACTCCCCATTAGAGCCTCGCTGCCGTGAGTGCCTGGTGTCACCGGCAGCAGAGACGGGCACCGCCGGGTCAGGGCAGAGCGACTCCTCCATCCTTGCACCCACCCTGGGCCACATCCTGGCTGCAGGCTGGAGGCGGCTGCAGGATGGGTTAAGGGGTGAACATCCCGAGTGTTTCTTCAGCAACGCTTCTCATGCCTTTCTCTGAGTGTCTCAGCTCACACACGGGATTTTCCAGTAAGGAAGGTCTCAGGCTCTCCTCCATGAACCCCTCTGTCAGAGCAGCTGAAAGAAAACAGGCGAGCTGCCCTGCTCCTCCCACTCTTGTGCTGTTGTCCAGGTAGAGCATCCTCAGCTGGGCAACGACACAAAAGCGGCTGAACGATTCTTGAAGGACCGGGTCCAGCTGTGAGCTGGCATTTCCCGGTGTCTCAGCTGTTCCCCGGGCTCACGGCTCTCCCGGCACAGCGCGGTGCCACACGCACTGGGATGTCCCCAGCATCGCCACGGCACCGGGAGCTCTGCAGTGGACCCCGCTCGTGCGTCCAGCATCCCTGAAGTTTGTAACACCAGCATCTCACCTCTTTAAGAGTGAAAATGTATATACCAAAGATTGTGGCTTAATTGATTGATTAATAACAGCAACTCTAATTGAATCCTCCCAGCTCGTACATAAGATGTCTTAATGTTAGAGCCTAGGGAGTAAATGCACAGCATGGAAGTATGAACTGCGGCACAACCAGTAACACTTTCAATTTAAAAGTCAATGTCATTATACAAGAAGCTGTTTTCTCTATCCCTCTGGAAAGGCAGCAGCAGCCTCCCATCCTCTCCCTACCAGAGCCACACGGTTTGTTAGTGTCTGTGGGAGATGCACATACAGGTTTTTTTTTTATTTGTTCCCACCGCTGCATATCTGAGCAGCTCAGTAAATATTCATGAGGCTGCCATTGTAGGAGCTCTGAAAACTACAGAAAATATGCCCTCCGAGGTGACATGTAATTTGGCACTTCCCGCATGGCGAGGCAAAGGATGCAGCCAGAGCAGAAAGATCCTAATAATTAAATACTTTGCTATAACCTCATCTTTTCTGTTTCTCATTAAACACGAGACACCTCAAACCTTTTCCGTGCACCTGTAGCACAGAAGTTGGCAGGACTAATGGAGATCGGTAGATTCGTGCACACCTTCCAGGAGAGCACGCAGCATCCGGGGCCAGGGATGCCTGGAATTTCTTCCCAAATCCACACTGTATGGTCACGATGTCTCTAACTGCGGAAAACAGAATCAGCGCACGCTGACCTGTCCCCGATCAGAGCAGTCACCTGCATACGCTGTGCCCTGTGTTCAGGAAGCATCCCTGAGCCAGCACAAACCCGATGTCTCTCCCGTCAGGTCCCCAAGGTCGTTCTAGACTCTCCTCTGCCATGAAGGCAAGAAATTGGCTGGAAACCCAGCTACAACCTTTCCCTCGTTTTCACCGTTTTTTCCTACCCAGCTCAGCAGCTTCCTTCTGCAGAAGATCTGCCGCCTCCTAGGCAGCTGTAAAGTGGTCCAAAAGGTCAGCGTCCGGAGTGGTGTGGCAGGAAATGTTACTTTTGGCTATTTTATTAAGGAAGTTAATGAACTGTTAAAGTGGATTGCTCCCAGACACTCCTTCTTGGACGCCTGCCTCGGGGAGACCGCTGCCCGGGAGCCAAGTCCGGCAGGGCTCCAGCCTCTCGGTGCTGGACACGGCACCACCGGGTCCCCAGTGCTGGACGGGGATTTCCACCCTACCCAACACACCCTCAGCAGCCTCCCAGCTGCCCTCCTGGCCCAGCACCGTCTCCCTGCCTGCAGGACAGATGTGCAGGGCGTTGGTGCACATCTGGACACTGATCCCGGGAGCAGGACAGGAGGGTCTCTGTGCAGAGCCGAGCTCCCACCAGCAGCTTGCCCGTTCCCCCATGGATGTGGGGGTGATGGGGGTACCCTGTACTTCATCCATTGGGGTCCTCAGTTTGTGTGCATGAGGCAAATGTCTCCATGGTGCCACGTCATGATGAGACAGCCCCAGAGGATATTGGATTGAACCCCACCTTCCCCCCGCTCGCAAGCCGTGTCTGTAACATCCCCGTTATAGATCCACCAGCCCGCAGACATCCTGCCTGCCGCCAGTCCTGTTCCCTTTACCGACACCGTCATTGGCATTTCAGTGTCATCCCCGCTGCAGCCTCCCAGATATCTGTTTCCTATTTGGATTCCCACCTGTCAGAGCCCCTCTCTCCCCCTGGCAGGGTGGGGAGTGGATGACCTTCAGCCAGTGAATGCCTATAGCCTTAAGACAACACAATTAAACGTGTTTTATTGCTTAACACACTGTGTCAGGAGCCTTCGTTGTGTTTTTGTTCCAGTCTTCTATCGTTTTCAGAAACGCCGGGAACTGTGACAGCTCAAAGTGCCCGTGCACTCCTGCTCCCAGGTAATCAATAGAAGGCCTCAAGGTATCTCACGCTTCTGTCAAATACGGGATTTTTAGCATGAAAGCATTTCCAGGGCTGTTTCGGGCATTGCAAGGCTCCCCCACCCTCCCTCTCTGACAGTTATCACGGCAAGGACGCGGGGCGGCTGCGGGACGGAGCATCCCGAGCCACCGGTGGGAGGGTCCTTTGGGTGCGTCCCCAGGGGAAGGCACCGCAGCCACATCCTTCACCGGGGACCCCGATAGCACCCGGGCCCCCACACCCTGGGACAGCCGGGCACCACACGGGGAGTGCCGGGATGGGATGGGCAGAGCTGGGACAGGACGGGCGCACGGGCCAGCGGGAGACGAGGCGACGGGGTAATCACAAGGCTGATACAGGCTGAAAACCCGTTATTTTTATTAGAGGAGATATTCTGGTTTCCCTCCACTTCTGCGTTGTTTTTCTGGTTTTATCTGTCTGGTGTTGTTTTTTGATGAATCCTTGCGAATTAGATCCCAGCAGTAATTTATGTATTTTTCAGAAAAACACCTGTGTTCACAGGAGCAGCATTCCAGGATGAAATCTTAGTTCCTTTGGGTAGAAAAATCTGTCTTTTCACTCTAGAAAATTATTCCAGGTGAAAATTAAACATTTATGTCTTTTGCAGCCTCACAAACCCTGTTTTTTCTCAGCTGAAGAAGACTTTCCACTGCTACCCCGTTTGCATCATCCCGGGCTCGGGTACCGCTTGTCTCGCTGGCTGGATCTCTGCCGCCGTATCTTTTATCACGCGGCTCCAAACCTCCGGTTCAGCCCTCCACCAGGGTGAAATGGAGGCTGCAGACATTTTGAACAATATCCGATCTCTCTGGAAAGAGTTCGCTTTGCATCATGACCTCTGCGAGTTATTCTTTGCTCTTTCTTAAGCGCCCGCTCTGTGCGAGGTCAGGCTGCGGGATTTGGGTGAAATTTTTACTGAGCCCCCTCCCAGCCCCTCTCACTGTGTGTCAGGACCGCTCCTCTCCTGGATCCCCACCCGGCTGCTGTGCGCGGTTGTTCTAACGGCATTTAAATTGTTGTGATCAGCCCGTGAGTTGCGCCGGTCAAGGAGCAGCTGTCCAACACATCCATCATTTCTGTCGGGATCTAACCCCAGCATCTCCTTTGCTGCCAGCGGTAAACGCTCTCGGCAGCGACCAGGGGCTGCGCGAAGGTGTGAGCTCCGTGCACACAGGGCACATCCCGCAGGAACTCACACGCTGCTGCCCACCAAACCCCTTCCCCATTCCTCCTCCCGCCACAGCCGTCCGCTGCCTCTGTGGGAAACCTCCCGGAGTGAGACGATGTGGATTTGATGGGAGTTTTGTTTGCAGAACCCAGAACAAACTAACCTAAAATCCAAGTGAAATTGCTGGTTAGACTGAGATGGTGCAACACTGGCTCTGCTTAAAGGCTTCCTGGTGGGAGAGAATGTCCCTCGCCCCAGGCAGGACCCTCTGAGCAGCAGACCCCCTTCGGATGTGTGCCCCGGCGCAAGGTGCCGGCTGTCCCAGCTGCACCCAAAGGCAGCACAGGAGGCAGGAGGATTTTTTTCTCATTAAAGCTAAGTCTTGCTTTCCCACCAGAGCTGTCCCAGGGCCAGCCCCTCTGCAGCAATGCAGCACTGGGTGCAATTGGAAACTGTTTGCATGTTGGGAATTTCCCCCAGGGTTCCCAAGGCCCCTCTGTGGTTGTGGGGAAACAGGGGCATGGTGCTGGGAGGTGGATCGGGCAGCCTGCATGGAAAGCTGCTAAACTGACCGTCCCTCTGGGGCTGGGATGACCGGCCACTGGAGACCAGTATTCTCCTGGCACACCAAGGTGAGCATCCCGGGGTGAGCATCCCGGGGTGAGCATCCTGGGGAGAGGATCCCAGGCTGAGCATCCCCAGGCGAGCATCCCAGGCTGAGCATCCCCAGGTGAGCATCTCAAGTTGAGCATCCCCAGGTGAGCATCCTGAGACAGCACCTGGTAGCAGGAGGCCAGGCTGCTGGGCAGATCACAGAATTTCATTCCTGGTGAGTTCGGGAGAGGATGAGGAAGACCAAGCCTTCCTCCCTCAGCCATGCAAACCACTTCTGCAACAGAAGCAGTGACACTCCTGAGCATCCCGAGCCGAGGGAGCTGTCACCGCTGTCCCTGCCACAGGTCTGCTGGGCACTCCACTGCAGGGACCCGCTTCCATCCGCTCCCCTGTTCCCCCCGAGCTGCTCCCCACGGCTCCACTGGACCGCAGCTCCCCGGGAGCACATCGGGTTGCATTCCCGCAGCAAAATCCCCAAATGTGGCTGTTGCACGGCAAGCGGGTCCCTGGCTCTGTGGTGGCACCGGCCAGCGGCCAGCGGAGAGGCCACGAGGAGCCAAAGCCATCGTCCTTGATTGGAGAACCCTGACAGAAATGGCAAGAGCAAAACAAATAGGGAGGGAAATGAACAAATTATACCGATAATTGGTTTAAAAAATGCATCAAAGAAAAATGATATCCAATAATACTGCTGGTTCCTAATGAATGTGTGTGTAATAAAATCAGGCTGTTTGGGCCGTGGTTAGCCCTGCACTTCACATCCCCAGATTAAAAATGGAACATCTGTGATGATTTAATTTACATGTTAATAACAAACAGGCCTCCAGAAACCAACGAATAAATGCCTTTTATTGCCGGCGTATCTTTTCCACTGCAGCTTGAATGAAAACTCTGGTAATTAATTGTTTTAAGCGATTCTATTAAAAAGTGTCTGGAAGTGCTGTGTGCCGAATGTTTATGTGGGCAGGCAGACGAGGAGAATACAGACGAGGAAGCAGCCTGCTAATTATGTGCCTTTTTAAAATTCACTGCCTTAAAGACACGGGATACTTTTAAACATGGAAGTCGACCCGAGCACATCCATTTCTCCCCATTGTTCCTTTCCAGTTGAAAAGTTTGCAATTTAAAATAAATAGCAAATCCTGATGTTGCCGTGTTCCTTCACACGGTGAAATAGCAGCGAGAGCACCGGCTCTGCCCAGACACGCACCAAGGGTCCCTGCAAGCCCTGGGATGTGGGACACAGGACGTGGCACCCTGGCCAGAGATCACCTCTGCACGCACCAGCTCTGCAGCAGCAGCTGAAGCTCGGTGAGACAATCGCGTGGTGGCTTCAGCCTTCCCCTGGAGACGTGTTTATTTTTGAAAGGATGTTCTTTCGGATGCTCTGTGCTGGGAAACAGAAGGAAGGCACTTCAGATGTCCTAATGCAGAGATAACGCTGAAACTCTTCCAGCTCTCAAGCCCTGCCAAATTCAGTCTTCGGTGCTCAGCATCAGTCCATCCTGTTCTCCGCGGCAAGCAAACGCGGTGTGTTTGCAGTGGCCACTCCTCCTCCGCACCGCAGAGCACTGAGCTCCCACGACGGAGAGATGCCAGCTCTGCTGCTGCGGTGGGCTCGGGACTGGGGGGTCAGCATGGTGCCAGGTGCAATTCAAGGGTCTCTAAGGAACAGAAAACAGCCAGATCTATCCGACCCAGCAGGAGCATCCTGGAGGTTTACTCATTGCTAAATGTAAGATGGTTTGACAAAAGCACGAGTCCTTTTTTCCTGAACTGCTGCTGCCCAGAGGTCTGCCCTCAAAAAAAGCCGACAAGTGTGCAGGGGCGCGTGCAGCTCTCCCCGTTATCCACCCGGACGAGAGCAGGACCCTTCCCCAATACTGCTGATGAGCTGCTGCCTAATGTTTCACTTTCTGCAAAGACACACAGCAGCCAGACTCACAGACAAACCCTGTCCGGAACTGGTTAGCTTTCAGTTTGAGCATCCTTTGTGTGAAGAACAAACGCAAGCTCCCAACGAAACTTTTTGCTCTGATTCAGTATTTTTAGGCCTTTTTAATCTTTTTTCCCATGGTGCCCACAAACATGGTAACGGGCAATACCCCACCCCACAGAGCGGGTCCAGCTCACGTGGCACATCCACGTCTGCTTGCAGCAAACCCGTCTTTGTGACTGCCACAGGCTCTGGCTCCCAGAAATGTCCCTTTGAGCGACCAAGCCGCCCCCCCAGCTCTCCGCGGGGTGGGCTGTGAGGAGCCCAGGCTGGCTCCAGGCGATGGCAGGGGCTGTGTTCCCTTCATTAAAACGCTCTGTCCCAGCCCAAACGATTGTGCCTCAGATTGCCATGAAAATGATGGGGAGCTGCAGATTCAGCATCTCTGAAGTCGTGTCCAGCTGCTTCCAGGAGGGAGAAGAGCCGGTGGGCGAAAGGCAGCTGCTCCCCAGGCACGAGCGGCACGGAGCTGCCAGCCGGGGGGTCCTGGGGGGCTGGGGAACCCCCGCTGGCCACGGGCATGGTGCGGGTGGCTGGCCTTACGCCCGGTGCCAGGTGCCCGTGACCATGAGCCTCAAGCGTTCGGTTGCCGGTGGGGAGCGTGGGGTGTCCCAGTGTCACTGCCACCCCGACCCAGCCCGCAGGTGGGGAACGGGGAAGGGAGGGCAGCACCCGGGGCCAAAACGGATGCTTGGGTTATTTATGGTGAGTGGCAGGGGACAATCCTTCCAAACTAAAAATTACTCCTAAACCACAGCATAAATTTCAGCTGACAGCAGAGAGCCAGCGAAGTAAAGGGGGAGGAAGCTGAGCAGGCTGCAGCATTTCTGCTGTTATTTGCTATTAAAAGACAGGGGCAAGGACGGCAGAAAAAAACATCTGCAAGGTGCGGGGTTACACATTTCTCGGTGGAACTCCATCCACAATTCTACCGAGGTGACGGGGAGCTCCCCACAATCACACCAAAGAGGCCAGAGGCCAATGTGCTCTAATGAGAAGGGAAGACTTTTTTTTGCTCCCTCCCTCCCTGCCTTTCATGTCGGGATTATTGGGAGCCGGGAGCTGCCCCTTTTTGCCGGGGTGTGCGGCATTCAGTACGCGCTTCCTAGCACCAGGAGAAGAAAAGCCGGCTCTCCCCTTTGTTTGGCACATGAAAGGCTCCTTTCCCTCTCTGGCCACTGAATGCCACGAGAGCAGGTCCTTCAGCCGCAGAGTCTGGGCGATCCTCCATCCTCGCCATTGCCCATCGCGGGCTCCCCAGGCAGGGCGGCACTGAAAATATCCGCGGAGGAGATCTCCAGCTCCATTTGGAAAGCACCTGGGAGCGTTTAGGAGGCTCCTCTGCGGGATGGAGGAAACCTTCCCTCCTTCCCCCTCCTCTCTCTCTGGTGCGGGGCTGTTTCAGCTCAGCTCCACCACGCTTGGTCCCCAGGGGCTGGGGCAGCGTTCCTGGGGGTTTCTCCCCCCAAAAAAAAGAACAAGAGGAGAGCTGGCTAAGCAAGGGGAGGAGGAGGAAGAGGGGGAGGAGGTTCCCCAGGGAGGGATGCTTGCAGAGGAGGTGAGAAGGTCCCCGCAGAGCACCGGTGCCCCCCTGCCCATCGCGCGCTGCCCACCCATGGTGGTGGCATGCCGGGAACCATCACTGCTGCGGGACTGTGCCATCCCCGGGGCCACGCGCTCCGCAGAGCCGCTCGGACATGGTGCTCATCTGACCGCGTCCCCAAGGCTGCGGCGGTCGTGGCCCCGAAAAGCAGAATCCCCCCCTCTGGCCCGGGAGCAGCTCTGTCCTTGCCTTGAACAAAAGGAAAGAGCCACTTGTCAGCTCTTCAGTCAGTCAATATTTCACTGAACTTTGTTTTCCCTGTTTAGTACAATTAAAATCCCAAGGAGAAGTCTTGTATAAATCAAAGTTCTTTTAAAGTGTACCACGCAGACACGCAGATCGGTGCCTCTGCACAGCGTGTGCCAGGGAAAAATATGCAACCCCCTTTGGCAACACAAGCAGAAATAAGCAATTTAGGATCTTAAAAGATAAAAGATAATAAAAGTAATTAAGATAATTAACCACCCTGAAGAGAGAAGAATTTACTGCTGTAAATTTTGTACTTAGTTTTAGATGGCAATATCACAGCTGCCACTCCACTTAATATACAGCACATCAAGGCGTGCTGCCTCTGCCGGCGCCGCTGGCCCAGAGAGGGGCTGGCTGCAGTGGCGGTCACGCTGCGACGGGTTTTGGAAAGCCTGGCCCAAGACCTGAGCTGCTGGGACTGCAGGTCACTCACCTCCTGCCTGGAAAACGATCACCTCCAGCTGATGGCAGGGTAGCTGAGCATTGGAGACAGGATGGGATGGGATGGGATGGAATAGGATGGGATGGGATGGAATAGGATGGGATGGGGTGGGATGGGATGGGATAGGATGGGATGGGGTAGGATGGGATGGAATGGGACGGGTCAGGATGGGGTAGGATGGGATAGGATGGGGTGGGATGGGATAGGATGGGGTGGGATGGGATGGAACAGAACGGGACAGGACAGGATGGGACGGGGCTGCTCAGGTCTCAACCAGAGCCCATTCAGTCTCAGCTCGCACTGGGGTGAGTTTGTTTTTCGCACAGGACCGGGACTAGACAAATGGTCCTTTTCTCATCAGCTGTTTGCCATGTTTCCAAACAAGCGTGCTGTCTCATGCTGGCTGTCATGCTTCAGACGAACCACCTGTGAGCATCCCAACGGAACCGAAAAGCTCTGTGAAATTCTCCGTTGCCTCCGAAGCTGGGCTGCTGCTGGGCTTTGTGAGCGCACATCACGCTGCTGGTGCTGCCGCGTTGTTCCCTCTTCTCCCTGTCCGTCTGTATCCGTCTGCTGCGACCCAGCTCTGCTAACAAGCTTTCGGGGATAAGACGTGTGTTCAGCTCCATGTTAAGTATTCCCCAGCAGAGAGGGAGCACAGCCGTGACTAGGAGTGCTGGCCAACACCAAAACCCTCCTCTTCCTCCTCCTCCTCCTCCTCCGCTACAGATACCCCGTCACCCCGTGCAGCTTCACCCTGCACAGTGCCCGTGGAGAGGCCGGCAGAGCATCCTGCCCACACGTGCGGGCATCGCCACAGCCACCTTTGCTTTCTTTGGTCTCTGTGTCTTTGCAAGGAAATTCTTTCATTGCCAGACACCAGCAGCCCCACTCTCCTCGCTGGCACCCAGCGTGCACGGTGGCTCTGCAGGACCAGCCTGGTCCTTCTCCAGCTAGCTCCAGCACAGCAGCCCCGGCCGGTAGCCCTCTGGGTGTATTCTCACGAGACTCCATGACCCCAGCGTGTGCACACTCCGACCCACAGACCTCTGCTTGGCGCTTTGTGTGGCATAAACCCAGATACGGCCTTCACATCGTTTCTGCTCTGATAAAATACCCGATGTGAGGGTCAGCCCGCTGCTGACAGCCTCTGGAGTACCCGCTGCTGGGCAATGGCTCCGGGGATTGACGTGTCGGGCTTCCCGCTCTCCCTTCCCCAGTCCAGACCTGCTGCTCATCCCTGCGTATCCTTGCCATGGGTGTCCCATCAGGAAGGGTCTCGCCCAGCCGAGCCAAGGAGGAGATCCAGGGGCTAGAGCCGGGGGGAAGAGTCGGGGGACAGAGCTGGGGGACAGAGCTGGGGAACAGAGCCTGGGGGCAGAGCCGGGGGACAGAGACAAGGGGCAGAGCAGCTGCTCCACACACTGGGGCATGGTCTGGGCTGGGGAGGGTTTGGAAAAGAGTTGGAAGCAATTACAGTTTATTGGAACCAGTCTGTGCAGTGAGCGTAGACACGAGAAGGGGAGCGACGCCAGGGCTGTAGGGGAGGAAGGTAAGATCCAGCCCGGTTCTAGCTCGGTTTTCTAATGAAATGCAATTTGTGTGATGGGGCTGTCCATGCCTGTCTGTATCCGGCTGCACGTCTGTTGTAATAACTTTATAATCTCTTGGAAGATTTCAACCAAATCTGACAGAAGTGTGGGGACAATGACATCCCTCCACGTTCCATGACAAAGGGCTCCTGCGTGGGGAAGGCTGTGCTGTCCCTGCCCTGTACCTGTCCCTGCCCTGTCCCTGTCCCTGCCCAGGCTCAGGGCTGGGGCTGCCAGGTCTCAGCCATCACCGCGCAGAAGGGGACGGGCACAGGCGAAGGCTCCTACAAACTGTCCCAACTACGGACAGCCTTCGGGGAATGTGGGGGATGCTGACGTACGAAAGCGGAACACCAAAACCTGCTGGGGCTCAGCCCAGCCCAGCTGGGCATCGTTAACCCCAGAGCAGCTCCTTGCAATCAAGGTTGATTTTCCATAGAAAACCAAAGTCCCAGGTTGCCTCCTGCTTTCTGCCACCAGTTAACACAATTTATTGCGTTATATTGTAAAAAGG
This sequence comes from Syrrhaptes paradoxus, assembly GCA_013400615.1. NCBI lineage: Eukaryota > Metazoa > Chordata > Aves > Pterocliformes > Pteroclidae > Syrrhaptes > Syrrhaptes paradoxus. The sequence continues at coordinate 135,314 of VZTO01015275.1, forward strand.
GTGCGGGCGAGCCCCCGGCCAGCAGACCCTGCGGCTGGGGACGGGTTCTGAACCCGGGGCCGGTGCATCGCTGATGCCCAGGCGCTGGCCGGGAGCAGCTGGGGCTGAATTTCGGTTTGCAGGGGGGGGTCTGGGCTGAGCCCAGCCCTGCGGTGGGGGGAAGCAGCCGGGGTTGTGCCAGAGACCCTTTTTGGCTCCTGTCCCTGTGGTTCTGCACAGTTCCCGCAAGCTGCAAATAACAACAGGGGAAGATGTATTTCCATTAATAACACACCGAGCCCTCCGTCTGCTGTTGTTTTTCCTCTCGGGTGTATTTAGGCATGTCGGGGCTGCCCGTGGTGAAGGGGGATGTGGCAAGTGTCAGCACCTGGTGCCCCAGCTCCCCCCGTGACCGGAGCCCTGCAAACCCCCCCGCAGCCCCCAGCCGCCTGCAGCCCTTCCGCCCTTGGAGGCATCGGATCCCCAGCACCGCAGACACCCGCCAGAGACAGCCCTGGAAATCTGAGTGGTCACCAGCACACCTTGCACTCACAGCTGGCTGTAAATGGACAATGAGGTTTATTTTTTTTTAACAACATAAATTGTAGAATTGAGATAAAAACAACCAGACACTTAGAAGTTAAACAAAACTCTGACAAGTGTGCATTCACGAGAAAACAGCACTGGAGACCTTGTAAAAGAAGGAAATCTTTGCGAATGTCACAAACCTTTTGCAGCTGCCTTGTAAGGACACAGACTCTGGCTGCAGAGTATCCACCCCACGCTAACAGACACGCCTCACGTTTCCAAAAAGGAGAATTTTCCAGAAGAGGAAAACTCATGAAATGTCTGTTATTTTATAACACAAAACCAAAATAGCAAAACCTTAATTATGAAGTTCAAGGTTGCTGTCAGACGGCAGATCCCCAGGAGCAGCAGCACTGGGGGCTGCCTGAGCCCCCTCCCCGGGCACAGGGTCCCCGCGGCCGTGCCACGTGCTGCACGGAGGGACACGGCAGAGCCTGGTCACACTGTGCCACCTTTCCACCGCCCAGAACCTCCTCGGGTGCCAGACGGCCGAACTCAGGATTACAGGAATGAGGTGAGTGCCTTTGCCCTGGGGTGAAGGAGCGACAGCGATGCTGGATGCCTTCCTCCCATTTCCCCTCTTCCTCCAGCACAGAGTGGGAATCCTTCAAGTATTCCTGAAAATGCAAATGACGCTGTATTTTGCTAATTGTCTCCTCATCCTCCCCGCTCTTGAGAACCAGCCAGTGTCGAGGTCTATCACCTCTCTTTAGAGCACTCCTCAGTTCGGGGCTGATGGAGAAGGGCCAATGGCTGTATTGTGCACACAAGCAATTTCTGCAGCCTGGGAGCCTCCTTGTTTCTTTTAAAATACAACCTTCAAGTATTCTCTTCATCATTTTTCAAATCCTTTTGTAACTGCCCATTGTTCAGCACAAGAAGCTCTCAGGAGCTGAGGCTGAGTCTCCCTCCGTTACTGAGCAGCAGAGCGAGCGCTGCCCGTGCTGGGAGCCAGCAGAACCCCCCTGCCCGGAGAGAGGACACCCGGGGGGGGACAGCCCTGCATCAAAGGCACCCCCAGGGCCTCCCAGCCCAACTGTGCAAAAGTGACCTCGCTCTTGTTGAACATCGATGGCATTTACACCCTCGTGAGCCAGCTCCATTTCTGACTGCAGCCTGAGCTTTTGCATCCCTTAGCTGGGCTTGAAAAAGTCTCGTACAAGCTAAAAAGTGGGATCAGGGTGTGGGTTCCGGGGGGCTGGCTGAGCTCAGCAACAGCGTCCGTAGGGAGGAGGAGGTCAGAGGAACAGGCTGGGGTTCCCAGCAGCACTGGAGAGGGATGAGCATGTCGGGCTCCAAGCACAGGGCTTGCTGACTGCATGGCTGCACGGGGCTGCTGTGCATGGGAGCTGCTCTGCTGCACGGGGCTGCTGCACACAGGAGCTGCTCTGCTGCATCTCGACAGGAGGGAGGTGAAGCGAAGCAGCCCTGCAGNTGCCTGGCACAGGAGCTGCTCTGCTGCATCTCGACAGGAGGGAGGTGAAGCGAAGCAGCCCTGCAGCAAGCATGCACTTCCATTTACCCTTTGCAAATCTTTGTCCAGCAATTCCCATATCAGAACTGCTTGAAGAGAAAGCTGAGAGGGAGGAGCAAGGCAAAAAAAAAAAAAAAAGCAGAAAAATCAGTTTATTTTGTTCCAGAGTGACAAATGTATTCTGAAATGAAATCCAGAAGTGTTGCCAATGAGCCTTTGTTTGCTCTCGCACAAAAGTCCCGGCCGGGCACTGAGGAGCACGGGTGGGAGGAGGAGGAAGAAGTGGAGGAGGAGGAGGAAGAGAAGGAGGAGAAGGAGGAGGAGGAGGGCAGCAGTGCTGAGGCCCTTCTCAGCTGCATTCCAAGGGGCTTTCTGAAAAGAATGAAGTGTTGAGCGTTTGCCAAATAAAAGAGGGGGGCAAAGGTTGCTATTTATCCCAGAAAAGTAGCCAACATTTTGTCTATTGATGGGAAGGAACCTGAAGAATTGTGGGAAGGAAGAAAGTTGCTGCAGCTGCCAATCAAGGGCGCAGATTTCCATGCGCTGTCCATCATAATTAAAAGGAACGCGGCGGTTCAGGAGGGTCGGCAGCGCGGAGCTCCCGGCACAAACACCGCGTCCCACCGGAAACCACTCCAAAGGCTTCGGGTGATCAAACCACCAACGTCTACACCGAGAATTGCTGCTGTTGGGCTCTCAGGGAGAACACTGCCAGGGATCGTCCCAGACCCGAGCAGTTTATGGCCATGTGTAGGGGCTCCCTTCCCGCACCGCCCCGATGCTCGGGGACAGCTCGCACAGCCCAGCCTGGCCGCTCCCTGCCCAGGAGCGTTTTGGGGTGGTTTTCCCACAACGCTGCAAAACCCAAAACCACTTGCATTGTCCGGGTAATGCAAACCTTTCACGACGGCAGCTGTGCCCGACGCTGGCAGTGAGCCGCTCCCCTCCCCGGTCTATCGAGCCGCCGTGCCATCCCAGGCTGCTGCTGAGAACGTGCACATCCTCTCACCTCCCCTCTGCAGCGTCAGGGGCGGCTTTCATCGCGAGAAAAAATGCAGATGGATGCAGCACAGGCCTTGCACAGCCGAGTCGCGTGCTGGAAGGTTCGGGCTGTTCAGGCTTTGCTCGATAAGGTCACTTTTCTCGCTGACAGCACAACTAACTGGTGTAAAGGCAGCTCAGCATCCCCGGGAAGGTGAGGCTGAAATGTGCTGTGAGAACCGCCTCCACGTGGGGTGGGAGCTCTGCAAGGGGCTAACGAGGAATCCAGTAATCTGGAATGTGATGGGAAAAACGAGCAGTGAAGCTCCCACCCCCACAAGGGTTTAAAATAAGCCCCCGGGAGCGTGACAGCAGCTGCCATCCAGAAGAACATCCCCGTGAGTGCAGCCCAGGCTGGGAGCACAGGCAGCGCCCGCCGGCACGCAGCCGTCCAGGAGCTGTTCTCCAGCCACACAACGATAAAGAGAAAATTGTTTCTGGGCAGGGAACCAGCCAAGGGCCCCCGAGGCTGCGGTGGGCTGCGAGGGGGGCACAGACGTGGGCAGGACCCCCTGCCAGGAGAGATTCCACCCTCACCAGACAAATTCCCTTACATGTTCAGGCTTTTTTTCAGTACCAACCACACACTGCTTTTCCCCCAGTTGCTGCTCAGCACCCAGCGACGGCAAAGAAAATCTCTGCAACCAAGCAAACTGTTTGGTGTGGTCTGCTCTGACATACCCAAGAGCAAAGCCGTGCAACGGGCGCTGCTGGTGTTGGGACGTTGCTTCCAGTGCGCACGCAGCCTCCCGGTTCCAGTGTGTGCACTTACAGAAAGGCCACAAACACCGGTGGGTGGATAAAATGGCAGCGTGTAAGCTGTAAGGTAGGCACGGTGCAAGACACAGCAATGCTTGTCTGACACAGCTGACAGTAATTCCCTGCGCTTGCAGGCATCACGGGCAGGCGCTCGCATATCGACAGTGACATCCCCAGCCGAGAGGAAAGCTCCTTTCTGTGTTTCTCCTGGGGGCTCTTCCAGCCTCCACATCCCCTGGGGTGAAATTCAGCGCTGGACATGACTTCTGCTGGTGCGGTAAGCTGGGTTTAGCGAGCACAGCCCGCCGAGCACCGCGTCCAGCCGCTGATGGGGCGGGCGGGGGGGTGCAGGCGTGGGCGTGCGCGGTTTCCTCGGGTCTTCCTGGGGCTGCAGGAAGCACTTGACGCGTGGCGATAATGCAATGTGACTTCCAGCCCGGCGCTGCCTGCTGCAACATGCTCCCCTTCAGCCTGGCACAGATGCGTCATATTTCACTCGATGCCTTCGGAGCCTTTTTGTTCGAAATGTATTTAAAAATTAGATGTTTAACCGCCTCCATGGAGATGGGGCTTCAGAGGCAGAAATGAAACCTCCAGCCTGTCTTTAACGGGAACAGTGATAAAATGCAACTGTGAGCTTGATTGGAAAAATATCCTGTACAGTAATTTCCTCTGCAGCCATCATCATTCAAATAGCCTGGCACTGGCATGATAATATTTAAAATAAATTGAAGTAAACAAAATGCGTTTTATGCCCACCCCTGTCTTCAGCTGTGCGGTGTCACGCACGGAGGCGCCTGGCAAAATCCTACCGGAGAAAAGGACTTTAGGACCAGTGATTGTACTGCAAAAATGTCGAGCAAAAGCCTTTGTATTTAACAGAGTGGCTCCCCAGACTTGTCAGCAGGGGAAAAGCCTCCATCTGCCGCAGCCAGAGCCGGGCAGGGGGCTGTGGTGCTGGGCAGGGGGCTCTCACTGGGCAGGGGCTGGGGCAGACCCACCTCCTCTGCCCTCGCTGGGATGTCCTGGTCTGCAGAAGGGGGGGGGACAGATGGGCATCGCCTGAGGCCAATGCAAACCCCATCCCTGCGGCCCCCAGCGCCCAGGCTCAGCACTGAGGGTCTCGCATCGCCCCAGGGGGTGACAGGGCGAGGGTGCTCTTGATGCTCAATTAGGAGGAAAGTCCACCCCATCTCACCGCTGGGCTTGCACCTCAGCGGGGCCGGGGGAGATAAGCTCCACGACAGGCACATGATGGAGCACAAGCCGTGTCTGTGGTGTGATGTATAGAGCCATCTGCGCAGCGCTGCGCTCCCGCTCTCCCTCCCTCCATTCGCTCCCCTTCCCTTCCTCTCTTTACGTTCATTTACTCTGAGGTCGGGTGCCAAGCCCGTGTCTGGAGATGTCTCATTTCTCCGGTGCCAGAGATGCTCCCCATGCAGGGGCGTGCTGGGGGGTCCATGCCCGTGGCCACCCTGCTCCCCGGACAGCTCTGGGGAGATGCCCAGCGAGGGCACCCGGACGAGGCAAGCCCCAGGGCAGGGGCTGTGCTTTGCACAAGGGTCTGGGGGTGTCCCTTGTGTCACACCCCCAGGGCCACCCCAGGGCTCACCTCGGGACCGTGCCCTGATGTGGCTGCCTGTGCCCATGCCCTGACAAGGGGCACATTGTGTGTACAGCGCCTTTGCAGCACTCCCAGGACATCAGATGGGGCTTTTGCATTATTTTCGGGTGCAGGCAGAGACCCGGTCTCGGCATCCCCAGCCGGGCTGGACATGTGGGTGTGCAGACCATGGTTATAGATGAGCTCTATAAATCCAAGCTGTGCGATATGAGTCAAAAAGCAGCACATTTCAAATGTGCAATGGTCTGAACAGCATTAAGCCCAGCCTGTCCTGGGCCCCCAGGACACATGGACCATGCTGGCACAGCCCCCCCAGCCCCGCAGCCGCTGCGGTGGAGCCGCTGGCGCAGGTCCCAGCACACGAACCCCCGCGAGCAGGCGCATTTTCGAGGGATGCTGTAATCGCGCAGGCTGCCCTCCCTGCTCCCCGGGGAGGTCTCGCTTCGCTCCTCCCGCAGCAAGGCGGTAACAGCCCTCCCCGGCCTCGGCGGCGGCGGATGGGAGCTCGGGGCTGACTCTCGACGTGCAGCAGGATCGCACCAGCCTGGCGTGGGAGCGTGGGGAGGGACGGGGCAGAGGCAGCCCCACGCCCTGGATGCTCCCATCACAGAGGGACCACCCGCACCGGGAGAGCCGTGTGCTTGGAGGGCATCAAACCCGCCCAACCCCGCGCTGCACCGGGCTCTGCTCTCGCTCCGAGGTGCCAGCGACGGCGTTCGGATGATCAATACCGGCGGCGGCCGGGTTTACGAATTGCAGATCATTCATGCAAATGGCAAATGATGAAAAATAACACTTAACTGCCCTTTGTGCGGAGACAGCTGGAAAAGTTTGCCCTTTTCTTAGTGTTAGTTAAGGCTAACATTAAAATACTCTCTTCGTTCTTGGTTCCTGTTCAATATATTTTATATAAGTTTAATAAAAAAAATTGCTAAGATCATTGGAAGGGTAAATAACTGCCATGCTGACATTGCTTCTATTTAAATCAGCTACACACTGCGTGCGTACATCGTTTGCATAAAACAATATTCAAGTAGGGTGATTTTAATGTTCTGTGCTATTTCTGACTCTCTCTGGATTGCTGTTTGCATATATTTGCATACCCTAGGAGAATTAAACTAGGAGTATGTAAATGAGCTCGCAGGCTCGGTGGTGGAGGAGTTTCTTCAGTTCTACAAAGCAGCTCCTCCAGCCTCCCCTCCCGGGCTGCTCCCCCCGTGCCAGGGCCGGGGGCACCGGGGACCCCTGGGCAGTGTCACAGTCCTGGGGGGCTCGGGCACACCCAGCCGGGGGGAGGCAGGAGCTGCACAGGGGGGCACAGGGCACTAGCCCCCCTTGTTTTTCTCCCACCCCCTCCTCTTGTGCTCCCCCCAGGCTCCCAGTCTCCCCCCAGCTCCGTGCCTCACTACCCCCGGGACCCCGCTCACACGGGCTCTGCACAAAGGGGCAACAACGGAGTGTGGCAGCACGCACCCCACCCTCGGCATTATCCCAGGGGCAGGCAAAAGGAGCGACAGTGGCTGTTTGTCCAGGGGCTGAGCAAACCCTTCCCACCAGGATCCATCCCCATCCCTCCTGCGGGACGGGGCTGCTCCATGCCCCCCACCCTCACCATG
>VZTO01015276.1:0-52277 GCA_013400615.1 Syrrhaptes paradoxus
TCCACCTTGCATCAAAATTCATTTGCTTTTAGACATTTTTTCTGTCAAGTTGTTATTACATAGAAATGCATAAGATGCTCACTTTTTAGTTTAACCTTTAAAATGACTGGTGTTTCTAGTTACATAAGCTTATCAATATTCTTACCCTAAAACAATCATTGGTCAATTCTACTTAGCTCTTACTGATTGGAACCCTTGATATTAAAATCCAGGTGGGAAGGGTACAGGGGTCTCTTAGTAGCACGACTGGTGTCCACGACGGTTTCTTTGGTTACATGGAGAAAAAAATGTAAGTTCCTGGTACAGTTTCTATAGTTAAAGATTCAAACAATTAACAATATAAGTGCAGTTTCTATGGTTATTTCACAAACATGGCATCTCCTAGAGAAGTTCCTATGGCTATTCTACAAGGCACAATATATAGCAAGATTCAGTCAAACTTAACAAACCTATTGATTTTTTATGACTATCTGCAACAATGTGTGTTTAGTTTTCTCTTGCAACGTTTCTCTAGCTCTATTTATGTGCCATCAGGTAATGTGATTCCAAGCACTGCTGTTTCCATCCCTGGAATCTTCTGTGCGCGCGCTTGCCTCCATGCCATGGCTCCGTCCTTTGGCCAGGGGAGAAGGGCTGTCCCCTGGGCCATACAATGCCACATGAGCTGGCAGTTTCTTGGCTGTCTTACTTCACCAGGCCTAACAACAATGAGTACCAATGAGGCAGATCCAGTTCCATTTCCTCCCTTTTCTTTACCATTTCAGTAAAAATTCACTGAACTGGCTCAAACTCAGGGTTTTTTTCTTAAGCATTTTACAGGGAATTAGTAATTACTCACAGGCTAGATGCCCAGAGACCATACAGTTATCTACAAATTCTTGGCATGAGACCATACTTGTAAATAAATCACAGATGAGGTACCAAGTCTCCTTAAAAAAGCACTCCTAGGATGTTGCAATGCTGATTATTGTGATCGTAAGGAAAGCTGTTGACAGACAAATGAAGCAGGTAAAGGCTGGTGAAGAGGTCAATCCAGATGGTTCACTCTGGTCAAATCATACAAAGAGCAAAGTGGTATAACTACATTTGAAGTCTCTACAAGTATCAGAGCTATGTTTTATGAAGTTTTGACATCTCTAGAAATATGTTATAGAAATTTGCTAATGTCACATAGGAAACCATACAGTGAGACTTAAAGAATAAATCATTAAATTCCAGACCTCAAAGGCAGATGTGTAGTAGGCTGGGAAAAAACAAAATAGCTAGTCCAACCTGGTTTAAAACTGGTTTATTTGGGGTCTGTATCTCTCAGGATTCACAGGCATCTTATGTAACTGAAATACTGAATATGGCTTTCTAAACTCACCCTCAGCTATGCTGCAATAAGCTGCACCTTTGAAGACAGTTGTCACAGTCCATTTGGATCGCTCAAATTTACAGGACAATGTACTCTGTAAATTAAACTTCATGAGCTCATTAAGAAAGAAACAAACACAACAAATAAGGTCTCAATCCCCTTTGTACAGACTAGTCTATCACATGAATTCACTAATTCATCATGCAAGTCACTTGCAAATTCTCTAATTCATAACTTGCATCTCAAACCTTATAACTTGTAACTCCACTCGTGTCCCTGTGAGCAAAAGAGTGAATTAGTTGATGGTGAGAGTGCTCATTCTTCCTCCTCCTCTGGACATGCCAGCATTCCCTGTATCACACTGGGAAGCACAAAAGCCTCAGAAGTCCAGCTGCTGTTGGATCTGCTTCCAAAGTTTTCTTGTTAGGCTGATGTGTTTGTACATTCCAGCTTGCGAGTTTGGTCTGTGCCATTTCCATGAGATTCTGACAAAACTGCCAGACAATCATCATGCTGGAGACACCAACCCCCAGGTGGTAATGGCTGTGTGATGGCCCTTTATCCCTCCTGTCCATCCTGTCCTGCCCACCTGGTGCTCTCCTTTCGACATAATTGCCCTGCTCCCAACATACATCAAGCCTTAGCACGAGCTGAGTTAGCCAAAATCTGAGCAGCAGTTGAGTGAACAGTCACAACTGTTAATATTAAACTTTGCTGGGAATCATCAGGTTGGTGATTCACAAACTCTGAGAAAACCATCACCTGGATTTCAGCTGGTTTTGGAAGCAAAGAGGATAATTCCCTCCCTTGCAGCCAGACAAAAATTCTGTCTGGGAAAATGATAGCTATCATTTTGCAATACCTGATCAGACCAAAGTCCTTTTTGAAGTCATTATTACTATAGCCACATCCAGCACTGGAAACACTGACTCTGAGCTTTCACTTCAAGTCTTAATAACATGCACAGTTTAGGTGTTTTGTACTAATTTATTATACATGCGCAGAAATTAGTTGATGGCTGTAGCTATATATTGCTATAAAGCTGTTTCTGTATTATTTTATCACATCACAGCTAAATTGCTGCTAGATTTGTGTAGACTCATTATTTGATCAGCTGTCAGCTAATGTTTACATTTTGTTGACCATTTCATAAGACTGGACTTTTTCCTGGATGCACTGCCACTGGCTCCTGACTGTTTAGTTCTATTACCTCCTGGTGGAGAGGGCTTAAGAAGCTCTTTACCCCTCAGCTCTTTTCTACCACTCTTTTCTGCCCCCAATGCCAGCACTGTTATTTGCGCAACAAACCAGATCAGGAAGTTGACTGGGCTGGAAAATAACTATTTAAAGAGCGCTGAACCAAATGTATAGCTGTTGCCTCGGACTGTTAGACTACTTTTACAGCTGTGCTGGGTAATGGCTTTGGCCATGATTATCATTCTCACTGGAGTCCCTTTGCACTTCTGAAGCAATGCAGAGAAAACAACCTCGTGCTTCATTATTTACTTTACCATTATTTTCTCTGTTTGCTTACAATGATATGGATCTGTTTTACAATGAAGAATTAGCTCTTAGATCTAGAAAGTAACTTAATTGTGTGTAAATGTTGACTATCACTAAGCACGTTATTTGTAGATAGCCACCCAGTGAAGCAGTTTATTTTGCCTGGCAATAAGCAAAATGCTGCCGTGTCTGAATGCTGCCTGTTCACAGTAACTTCAAGGATCCCAAACTAAAAGTTTACCTGTAAGGAAAGCAGAGTACAATATACAATAAAATGCAGCTATAGTATGTGCTACTTATTCACATGTAAGCAGAGCTTCCAGCCATGGTGGTATAAGACTGTAATCCAACCTCACATTCCCAGTGCTGCATTGAAATTAAATAGTTTTAATTTCTCTTCAGTGCCTACCTCTGCCATGAGGATCCTTATGGATTCATTCTTGTTTAGAGTTCTTTGAAAATGAAAATGCTAGTTATGCTCATGTCACAAGAATGATAACTTTCTAATTATTCTCATATATAAGAAAATTGTAATTCTCACTATGTGACTGATATTTACTAACAGTTTCTAGTTTTAGGCACAATTGTCTGCAAAATATTTTAGTGCCCTACCATAAATGATGAATGAGTGACTATCACAAGCTCGTAAAACATTTAAAGATGTGTACTCTAGCTACAGGAGTTTGCAAAGCTATTAACAGGCAAGGGAGGAGTGACTTGCTTGTGAAGGTTGTGTTGGCTTTGGTGTTTAAGATTCCCCTCCCAAACCTGTGAAGTTTAGTGGTTGCCCCAGTAGCAGTGGCTGGTGACCTAAAACTATTGCAATAGTCAGGTGTATGGGAGTGGAGATGGATGTCACCTTTCTGCACACAGCGGAGGCTCTGACTCTGACACAGCTTGTCAGCTGTTAGGGCGGGTGTAACGAAGGGCCAGGGAGTGATGGTGGATGGGTAAGATCCTCTTTTGCAATCTGTGTAGTATCCCCAGTGTCACACTCAGATGCTGGAAGCGGAGTATGCTCTGTCCCTGCACAAGAGACAGAGCCATTGTGATATATTGTGGGTATTTGTTCATTGAAATTACTGTAAAGAACAAGTTATGCTTTAAGAATCTAAAGATTAACAGACTGGTATAGTGATGCTATCATCTCTGCCCTTCTGAGCCTCCACAGCTTTGTAGAGGTCACAGATCAAATGCTCACATCCTACATTTTTTTCCTGGGACCAGAGAATCGTTGATTCTTCAGCCACTACAAACTCTCCTATTTGTGTTGTAGATGAGATTCTCAACATGAAAAAGAAATTCAGAATTCAGTTGTAGAGTATTCACTGTGCTCTGCAAAATCTTTTTAAAAGAAAAAAAAAAATAAGACAGCATACAAATGAAATTTAAAGAAAAGAAACCAACCCTTCCCTGCTGACAAACTAATTTGCATTGCTCTAAGAATTTCAGAATGAAGTAAAATTATTTTATTGCCTTCTTTCACCATTATGCCACAGTACTAATTATGTTCCTGGTGTTCTAAATTCTATAAAGCTTTTTCCTGACACTAAGTTCCAATTTCTTTATTAACCTAATTTTTTAAACACATGCTTTATGCCTCTAGTAAGGACCTGGTAACAGTCTGTCATCTCACAATGACACCAGTGGGTAAGCCTTCATCCAGTGTGAAGATAGAAATGGCAGAACAATGACTCTGTAGAATTGAAACTGTAGAAAAATTATGACTGTTTTCCAGGACGATCAGCATACGCTGCCACAGAGTGAATATGAAATCATCACATTTTAATATGGAAAACTGATGAAGTCTCGAGCATAAATAATACAAGTTATGCAAGCATATCTCTGCATGCATATAAGAGACTCGTGTTTTTCAGTGTATGGAAGGTGCTATACGGCCTGAAGAACACTTACTTTGCTGGAATCACTGCTTTGCATAGAGTTCAGTAAGAGTGACCTTTCATTTCATGCGCTATGTCCACTCCCTTTAGAAAGAACTAAGGAATTGCAACCAACAAACAAGCACATCTGACAAAGATGGACCCACTGCTGCAACTTTGACAAGTTCAAAGTTTAATACGGAACAAACGGTCATCACTCTCTGGTCTGAAAAGTGTTAGCAAATGGGCAATACTGCACATAAGCACAGACGGGATTAATAATAGCCAGTTTCAAGATGCTTCCCAATCGCTGCTAGAAAGAGATGCATGAAATATGACTCTATTCTTGTTAAGAGTGTAATAAAGTTATTGACATAGAGAATACACTATTGAAGGATTAACCACCAGGAAGAAACCGTCCCTCTTTGGAATCAAGCTTACGCTAGTAAAGGGAATTTAGTCTGGTGGCCAATTGCAATGAGAATTGTTTTAATTTAGGCCTTAAATTAACATTGTTCCTTCTGCCAATGGCTTCCAGGGGGCTTTTGACAGCTGGGGATTTCTGCACAGAAGCTGTCCCTGAGACACCCCTAAGATGGGAGCTGCGAAAAGTGATGGCAAAGGATTTGGCACTGAGCTGATTGTAACGCTTCTGGGGATGCGCTGGAGTGAAGCCCTTGGCCAGGGAGAAGTGGTGAGTTCCCGCTGCCCCTCTCCTCCATTTGAGCGAAAGGAAGCAAGCTTGGCACCAGGGCTGGAGGCTAGCAAATGCTGAGCCTACAGGAAATTACAGCATTAAGACTAAGACTCTGCTATTAAGGAACATGTTTATGCCTAAATCAGGTCTCCAAGCATAGGATGCCTGTCATCAGTACACGTGCTTGGCAAAATTTAGTGGTGTGTTTTCCAACCATACCGCCAGCAGTTGTCACCAGCTTATTTGGAGATGCTGTCAGAGGTGACTAGAGAGTGTTTATTTTCATAGCCATTTTTTTCTCTCTATTAAATGGTTACAGGTGCAATTCCTGATAAAGCCAGTGGAAATCATACTCAAATGTTTGGCAACACAAACTGAGCCTGTTGTTCATTTGAAGCCAATTTAGCATTTTTCAAAGTCTCCTAATTGGACTCTAATCAGAAAGTTGCTGCTAATGTTTCTAATAAGTTGATGTTAGATAGTTTTATTTTTAAGAAAAATCTCATTTTTTTCCTTTTTTTTTTTCCTCAGTAAAGTACAAAATTTCTGTTACTGATGGAAGTGTTATCAATGAAGGCACTTTAGCAGCTTTAAAAAAAGTTGAAATTTTTATTTCATTCCTAGGTGGAGAATAAGCAAACAGTGCTGGGTGAGCATCTGCTCTACCAACAAGCGCACCTTTCCACAGAACCTGTTCCTCTGTTTATTCCCCAAAACGTTGTATATCCATTAAGTTTCGCAATACATTAATTCATATTCATTTCCTAGCCCCGCCTAGCCCCGCTTTGGATTATAATTAGCTAAAGAGTCCCTCTGCGCCTGTGCAGTGCTCTCTGGTGGTCGTACGGTGGTCGATGGGATGAAGTAAAATGAGTCTTCAGAGATGAACTTTTCACCTTGTCACAGTCCAAAGGGCCAGGCTGGTTTTCAGCTGGTTTAGGGGTCCGAGGAGTCTCCTTTATCTCACAGCCTTGCGGGTGTTGCATTCTCTCATCTCGTTTTGATTAGCAGTTCCTTCCCTTATCATCACAGTTTTGATTCTCTCATCCTGTCTTCTTTCGCAAGCACGGCAAACTTAATCATACATTATCTAAACAGCTATTCCTAATCAGTCACTCTTTAACTTCAAACCCCGTCTCAGTCCCCCTTTTCTAGAAAGTTAGTAAATTCTTTTACTTAATATAAAAATTCTTCTTCCCAGTTTCTACAATATGTGTCTCTTAACGCCTCACCATGTACTTTTCACAAGGAAGTTAATGTTGCCATTTGTCGCAACACTTTCGAATCCATACAAGTATTACAAAAGACAATCATAAACTTATACTGATATTAATAAAACAACAATGGGGGGACACAATGTATTCCAAATCCCAGTTGCAGTTGGCTACCATCCCAAGAGAGCATGCCACCAACGATGACTTGCATCTTGTTTTATTCTCTTTCCACACCACTAGGCAATTCTGTTTAGTTACACATTTCCATGTCCTGTTAGTCTCTTTCCATACAATGTTTGGTAACGAAGCAGCTCTTCTCCATTTCTTTTAAGACGAATCATAACCTAAGCAATATATAAGTGGGGCACATTGTAGCAGATTTTGTTTGAAGAGCTTTGTCACTGTCTTTCCTGTCCTAACTGCTACCCTATTTAAGTATTCAACCTCCCCTGCATGAAGACCCCTAAGTCAGACAAATTATTGCAGAGATTTTGTTATACAAGCAAGTGCTTTAGGCTAATTTAGATCATCAGAATAATTTATCGTTTTTCCTACATTTAAAGATATTTTGTATCTTACTTTCTGTCCTGCTGCTAATTATTTTAAAAGGGGATTTCTAATAGGAAAGGAGATCTGTCACCAAACCAGTCATTCTTCTGGCATGCTGTACTGTGATTAATGCAATGGCTTAAATAAAAATGACGCAGCTTTAACATCGTAATCTAATCACTCATTTCTTTGCCTTTCATTCTAATAATGTAAGACATAATGAACGTTTCGTAGATATAGTAATAACCCATAAGTATCTCTATAGGATTTATGTTGTCATTTAATATTATTTCAAAGAAAGCAGGACAAAGCATAATTCTTGCCATTTTGCTCGGTTACTCATTTTGCAATTTTTATGTTCTCCTACCATCACTGAAAAGAAATTATCAAATTACCATTTTAACAAGCATTTGCTAGTTGTGCATAGATACAGTTCATTTAAATGACTTGTGAAATCAAACAGAGACTCTCAAATAATGAGGCCTAGTCTCCTTTCCCTGAATAATGACTTCAAGGAAGATCCACCTCCCTCTCAGGGAAAGAATGGATAGCTGGGAATACTCAAGGGAATAAGAGGGTTTAAAGCACGGGGCACATAAAAGGCTGAGTAGAGGAGTCTTTGAAAATAAATGCAGGCTTCAACAAAAGATGAGAAAGAAAAGGGTATAGAGGGTGCAGCAGACTTGGCATACAGAAGAGGTTGCTGAGGCAATGCATAATACCCTGATCGAAGGGCGAATACACTATAGGGGTGAGGCTGTAGGCAGAAAAAATGCATTTTGATGAGGGGCGCAGGATGTGCAGAGGCTGACTGTGGCTTATGGGGGAATGAAGAAAACAAAGAGAAAAATTTGCCAGTCTGGAAAATTTATACTAGTTATCTCAGAATGAAATGTTTGTGTTTTCATAAGGATACGATGAGCTATTCTCCACAATCACAAAATGATCAAGGTGAGAAAAAGAGAGGACAGGCTCATACTAATATTCTTAAAATAGCAGAAATTATAACAATTCTTTTTCCTTTTCCCATATCTCATATTTGGATCTAAATAAAAAGACAAGACACCTGATTTCTCATCCATGTGGAGTGAAACAAAAATCATAATATTACCTCGCAGTTACACATCTTCTGTCTGGGTTGTTTGCATTTGTAGCAAAGTCACACTGGAAATTCTCTTAGAGCAGGAGTGAGTAGGCTGTAGCATTTCCACTGAGTGTTCACATCCACTTCTTCAGAAAACAAGCAAGCATAGCAGTGCTCAGAGAAGACATTAGGTAAGCTGCTAGCTGCTATCTTCTCAAGTTAGCATCCTCTGAGTTCAAAAAACAAACAAACAAAAAATTAGCCATCTACTCAGTTTTTGTTATCAGTAAACTGTTGGCAGGTTAAATGTATTTAAAAAGGAAGACAGAAGGACTTTAGTGAGGTAACAGATTTGAGCTGCTGGAGCAGAGAGAGTGATTTGACATAGCGTGGTTCATGTTTTCACTTATGTCAGAGGTAACAACTTCATGGAGACGTGCTAAAAGATCACCACTGCCTGACAAATTTCCAAGAATGTATATTCAGTCATCTCCAATTGTCCAGGTAGCAGCTGAGTCACAAGAGTTCCTCATGGCTATTTGGTATTACTCTTATCTGAGATTACCTATTGGACTGGATCAGTCAGGGAGCTGATCCCGTAATGCAATGGTAATGTTTGAAGCTCTGTTTTCCTAGGAGAGTTTGCAATGCACTGAGAAGATGCAACTTGTTTGAGCAATTGGATATCCTCTGTCTGAAAGAGTATAAAAATATTGCTGTCCTTCCGTAATTCATTGTTGAGGCTCAAATATTGCAGTACTTTCTGAATACAGGATATGAATATTAAACTGAATTTAGCGAACGGGACTACGTTGACTGTGGCAGATAGATAGGGTAACCAGTAGTGGGTGCAAGACTTCGGGATGCTCAAGGGCATCAAGGCTCTCTTCTGTGACGTTCACCATCCTCACATGAGATTTCAGAGCCTATAGCCATTCCCAAGTGAGTGGTTCCCGTTCTGTAGTGTCTCACAGCTTCTGACCCTTACTCCTTGGTCACTAATCCTTTTGCGGTGGGCAGGTCCACCACTAAGAGGTGATGGAGATTTTATGCTCCAAGTCTTCTTTATTCCAACAGTGCTGTGGGTGACATCTGTAAAACTCTCCAAGCTTTTAATCTCCCTGACTTCCTAAACTGGGGGGGGTGCCTTTGACGAGATTCATGTTCTCTTCTTGTTCCCAGCCTACTGCAGTTACAACTACATGCTGGGGGAGCCGGGGGGGTACTCAGCTGCTGGGGTTAGAACTGGGACTGATGGCAGAGAAGGTGGCTGGCATCTGCTCTGTAGGGGAGGAGGCTGAACAAGTGTCCCTGGATGTGTCCTCCCAGGAGTTTGATGTGAGACTCAGGGCCAGGGTGCAAAGACTGCTGATTATAGCTACTGGTTGCAAGAAAACTACCTTAATCTTTGACTTTTTAAGGCAGTCTTGTTCCCCACTTGTAGGTGACAGCTGGCGGGAGTTTCTCAACCTTCTGAGACTACCCGTGAGTTATCTTGCCCCTTGAGAAACTCTCTCTCATGGCACAGGTTCATGAGAAATGTCATATCTTCAGGGCTGCAGCTATTTAATTATTTGGTTGGTGGATGTGGGAGGTCCCAGTGTGGTAGAGGAGAGCAGAAGTGTGGTGAAGAGATAATACAAAAAGGAGGATAATAAAAGATGGGTTCAGCAAAGGGGTTCAACAACAGAAGGCAGGAAAAATGAGAAGGGAAAGGTTTGAGATCTGAAGTCTGGATGAATGAGGATAAGGCAGCAGACAGGCAGACACTGCTAAATCAGTTGAGGACTGGCAGTTGACAGCAAATAGGAAGATATATGCAGTACTTGATCCTGTAACCTTCTCAGGCTTTGAGGCCACTCTTCAGGATCTGAGAGCTTTCTGGTAACGTGTGTACCTTAGCTATATGCTGGAGATCCTTGTAGTGGAAAGTCCACACAAGGATTTAGGACCCATTACCCCACTGAATGTTGGAGTGCTCTGGAGCAGAGCTCCTGGTTTTGTTTCGTCCAACAGGAATCTGTTTTGTGTACACTAGCACCACTTTGAGAAACCAACTAACATGTGACAAGGGGGAACCATCTAAGGATTTGTTTCAAAGCTACGCTATTGCTATGAACCAAGTCACTAAGGTAGACAGAATTGTTGTGACTTAAAAGTATGTGAATATGTCTGTTCATGACCATGATTAAGAATTTTTATCAGATCCTATTTTTTTTCCTTAAGGTTCTATTTAAAGGTATATATGTAGAAAGAAATAATATGATTGTTGCTTATTGTTTCTGGTTTTCTGCAAAATGGAGAAAACTAAACAGAACATTTTCCGAACAGGGCAACTTTGTGATAACACAAATAGCCCTACTCATACTTTGCTTTTCTGCCATGCTGTAAACATTTCAAATCCAAATAAGTTTGTCTAGCAGCTGACACAGATCTGTATAAATCTTTGAACAATGCCACTGGCATTTTTTCTAAAAAGACCAAACAAATCGAACGATCTGCAGCCCTGAGGAAGGGATAAAATAGTATAACCCTCTGTGAAACTTGGTTTCTGTATTTGCACCACAACAGTGAATTATTTGCATGTCTATTGCCTAAAGCTTAACTTCTGTTAATTTCCTAAACCCTAAAGAATAGTGTCTGAGCCCGCAACTTTGCAGATGTCTGAAGGTCTATGGAACTGACGTTGATAAGCTCTACCATCTTGAAAATAAGTCCTTTTGTAGCTTTCATTTAAGTAATTTTCTTTCATGTTCTAGTTTTGTTAAGTTTAGTCTGTGGTTGAGTATCTCAAACCATGGCCACACAGGCAGCTATGGCTAGAACCAAACTTCTCCATTCTTGCTCTGCACCTGCATCCTCTGCACCAGCTGTGGTCTGGAAGCTGTGTGACTGTGTCAGATGAGGATCATGGGTTATCAGCAGTGGTGGAGAGACAATCTTGTGCCTCTCTACCTCCCAGACTGGCCTGAATCCCAGCCTCCCTGAGCACACACAGTTGAGTTTGTTTCTGTTGGGCCCCTATCCGTGTAGCTGTGCCTTTGGTTAATGAAACTGCATCTTTGTGAAGGCTTCAGACATCTACAATAGATGATCTCCTTTCACTTGTCAACCATCTTACTATTAGTCATGAGGTAGAAATAAACAGGGCACACTTGGTAGTTCAGTCTTGGATGCAGTATTCAGGAGAACCCAGAAGGCAGCAACGCCATCCTCTGTTGATAATAATCAGGAAGCCAGTCTTTAAATTCATCATGTGGATTGCCTGTTGATTGCACTTATTTGCTAGTTCATTCATAGAAACTAGAGATGAAGAAGATGCATTCACATCTTTTGTTCTGCTGGTGCAGAACTGTTCTATTTGAATCTTACCCTAGCGTAGTTTATCAAAATGATAAGCCTATCTCATCAAAATGTTCATTAAAAATAGCACCACTCTGGAGGCTTCACTGTTAACAAATATTCTTTGTTGCAATATTTCACTACAATTTTATGGGTGAATCTATAGCTGGTCATGCTTCATGCTTTTTTTTTTTTTTTTTTTTTTTNTTTTCCCCCTAGTGAAGACAGGTCATAAAGTCTTATCTGGTTTTCCTATAGCTTCTTCCTTTTGTGGCACGAATGTTCTCTGCACCTTTTTCTGAGAACTCAGAGCTGAACAAGACTAACCAGTAAACACAACTGTAGCAAAGATCTGGGCTGCAGAGCAGTGCCCTCATAATAAGAAATAGATAGGAACAGAAGTTATGGTAGGAAGCTCCCTGTTACAGCAAGATGAGATGTGTTCTGAGGAACCTTTGAACCTTAGCTATGTTTATCCCACAAGCTGTCACCAGTGTGGCCATGCTGTGACATGAAATCCTTGGTTGATGGAACTGTGCTGGTAGAAACCTTTAGTGTAGCTCCACTGCATCAGCAAAACTCCAAGAAGGATGTATATAGATATTAATGTGTCTGTGTCACTCCACCACTTTATTGAACTAATGTTTTGGTTCTTCAGCTTCTCTCAACAGTCCTTTTAGCAGAAACCTGGGTGCCAAGAACAATTCTTGTACCTAAGAAAGGGCTAGAGATGGAGGGCTATCGGACTGCAGTAAGGCAGTGAGTGGCAGAAGGAAGCTCCTTATTGGTACAGTTTGATGCCTCTCTTCCTCCGTCAGTCAATGCCTTTCTCTGTTGATGCTTCTCTCTCCCACCAGGCTTAAATTCTGCATCTCAGCAGACAAGAGGTATGGGTAATAAATCCTGAATACAGACAAGAGGTGCTTAAGATCAGGAATCTCAGCTGGTCGGATGAACTGAGAAGCCAAAGACGGAGACGATGGCTGAAGGCTGCCAAGACTCAGAGGACTGCAGCAGCGTGCCAAATTCTTGCTGGATTTGAGGATATCAGCCTGCTAAGCATCCAGTAAGGGGGCCTGACTGGGTCTGCAGTGCTGGCTTTGTGGTGCAGCATCATTACTAAAGTGGTTTTACTGCAGAACTTATCTCAAAAAGAGACCAGTTTTCCAAGCTAATGAGGGGCAAGACCTTGAAGGCAAATAACAATGTATTTATATAACGTATTTATTTTTACCAGCAAATAGGAAAAAAAGCACATTGATTCCAGATTACGATGTCAGAGATACATGAAGAACATCTGTCACTCTGACAGAATCATAAATCATCATGCTGAAACCCTGACATGCCCTTTTTCATTGGCAAAGTAGTTCTTTAAAATGGGATATAACCAAGTTGCTTAGAGCCACATATTACCTATTTTAAACTGATTATTTTTCTCATGTGAAAAATGTCAGATGAAACATACCAGTTTTGTTTTGTTTTTAAATGAAGCTAGTTTAAAAAAAATGACCACTGTATACCCAGCAATTCAGGGAGCTGCTAGGAATTGTCCCATGTAAAGAAATTATAAGGGAAAAAAACCCTGTGAATAAATGAAACAGTGCTGTAGGTGCACCAACCAACCATTCTGATGTGGAAGACAGATAAGCAGTAAGAGACCAGTACAGCTGCATCAGGAATTCTCCAGTGACCTGAATACGAGAAAGGAAATTCTACAAAGAGTGAAATCAAGGGCATATAACTGAGATGAGTCATAAAGCAGTAGCATAACATCTAGGGATAAAACTAGAAAGACTAAGTCCCAAATTAAGTTACAACTTTCCTGGATCATAAAATGGAAGAAAAAGAGGTTCTATAAATACCAAGAAGCTAGAGGAAGAGAAGGGCAGAGGCACAAATAACAGATAACCAGAGTAGAGTGAAATGTTTTATTATTTATTTTGCTACATTCTTCACGTGCACATAAACATTAATGATAGGTACTTCACTACTTTTTTTAACAAGGCGAAGGACATATGTCAGAATAGGGAAAAAACAAAACACCCAGCTGGTTTAAAAACTTGCTCTTCCTTAATTCTTGCCATCATGGCACATGGTAAATAAAGACAAGGAAAGGAAAGGAGAGGAAAATTTAATAAGGTTTTTTAAATGTGGCATTCACAGCAGGCTCAGATTTGGACACTGTTTAAGAAGTTGTTGGCTGCAGCCCTGGTATGCAGGGTTATAACCATTGCTCCTTTAAAAATGGGAAATGAAGAAGCTAGGGAATTACGGAGTACTCTGCCTAACTTCAATNGAAGCTAGAGGAAGAGAAGGGCAGAGGCACAAATAACAGATAACCAGAGTAGAGTGAAATGTTTTATTATTTATTTTGCTACATTCTTCACGTGCACATAAACATTAATGATAGGTACTTCACTACTTTTTTTAACAAGGCGAAGGACATATGTCAGAATAGGGAAAAAACAAGTAAAAAAAATGTTTGAATAAATTGGATGTACAGAAATCTCTAGAGCTTGCTGAAATTCACTTAACACATACTGGGCTCTCAACTTATCTCTGAGAGTTCCTGGAAGAGTGGATAAGTCACTAGGGTCTGCAGTAACTATGTAACCTAAGATGGAAATGCAGTCGCGATCACACTTCCAGTTTTTTTAATGATCAGAGTTCTGACTTTACAATATACATTTTGCAAATTATTTAAAAAAAAAAAACAAAACACCCAGCTGGTTTNAAAACACCCAGCTGGTTTAAAAACTTGCTCTTCCTTAATTCTTGCCATCATGGCACATGGTAAATAAAGACAAGGAAAGGAAAGGAGAGGAAAATTTAATAAGGTTTTTTAAATGTGGCATTCACAGCAGGCTCAGATTTGGACACTG
Organism: Syrrhaptes paradoxus; assembly: GCA_013400615.1. NCBI lineage: Eukaryota > Metazoa > Chordata > Aves > Pterocliformes > Pteroclidae > Syrrhaptes > Syrrhaptes paradoxus. The sequence goes on from VZTO01015276.1 coordinate 14,509, forward strand.
TTTAAGAAGTTGTTGGCTGCAGCCCTGGTATGCAGGGTTATAACCATTGCTCCTTTAAAAATGGGAAATGAAGAAGCTAGGGAATTACGGAGTACTCTGCCTAACTTCAATACTGAAAAAGATAGTGAGACAAACTATCGAGAAGTAAATGCATACATACCATGAGAATAACGTGATAAGAAACAGTCAACGTGAATTCCTCAAACTAATCTAATTTTCTTCTTGAATAAAGCAACTGGTCCAGTAGATAAGGAAAAGCGGTAGAAATGACTGTACATTGAGCCATGATGTATCCTGACCTAAGTAGGACTTTTGACACTGTCCTGAATTCTCATAAATGAACGGGGAAAAGCCGTCCCATTTGAAATCACGCCTAATTCAATCCACTGTTAAATGTAAACCTAACACATGATTGTTGGTAGTTGCACCAGAAGGATGTTGAAGAGGAGACTTGCACAGCTCCTAATGGATAGGCTTCTGCTCAACATTTCAAAAAAGAGGACTGAACTAGAAATAATATACTTACAAGTTTAGTAGATGACACCGTGTAAATATTTGCAAAATGTGCTCAAGGACAGAATTAAATTCAAAAGCATCTTGATAGGTTCTGAAATCCAGCATTAAAAAGTTAGAAAAAGACAATCGCAGAGGACTACATTTGGGAGTACAAAATCAAAAGCACAAGCACAGAATGCCACTGCAGATAAAGATCTAGTGATTAATGAGGGCCGTGAATGAGTCAACAGTGTGATGCTGTTGAGAAAAAAAGATAAATGTAATTCTAGATTCTTTTGAATTGTCTGCTCCAAACAGGGTATGTAAGACAATTAGCATGGTCTTCTTGACACTGGTGAAGCCTCAACTAAAATACTGTACTTTACTCTGAAGCACCATAAGTTAAGAAAGATGTAGATAAGCTGGAAACAATCCAGAGACAATCAACAAGGACAAGAAGTTTGGAAAATCCAATCCATAAAGCAAGGTTGCAAGTTCTGCTTTTGTTTTAATATAGAAAATATAAGGCTATATGAGGTTCAACAGTCTTCAAGTACATAAAAGGTTATTACAAAGAGGGTAGTGATATGTTTTTTCATGCCAACTAAAGATATGGGCAGAATATGAAGGAAAGTTTTTTTAGCTATACTATAATAGGCATTATAGTAACACGTTGTAACTAGAAAAAAAAAATGTTCACTGGAATATATTATCCAAGAAGGTTGTATAATCCCTGTCATTAATGTTTTTAGGTACAAATCAGAGGGACTGCTGCCTACAATGGTCAAGACAATTGTGGTCTTTCTTCAAAGTTCGGAGATGGACCAGATGAATGTGGCTGAGATCCCTGGAACCATGACAGAGTGTACAAGTTATTACAAGGTAATCCATAATAGGTTTTCACTAAGAAAAGTTTTGAAAATTCCATGTGTGGTCCTGGGCATATTCATTAGCCATTATGGAAGGTTGTACAGGCTGTTCTCTGGACTTTTTTTTTTTTTTTAAATCCTGTTTTCCTTTGATTCTGTGTTGAGGGTTTGGTTTTTGTTTGTTTGTTTTTAATTTACCTCAGGAAGGTCAGGTACAGCTTTGATTAAAAATATTGAGAAATATCAGACTACCTAACCCCTTGAGATCCCATCCAAGTCTACATTTCTATGATTCATAGAAATAGAAATCTACAGTATTTTTTTCTGACTTGTTGAAGCGCTTTGCAAGCACAAGTTAACTATTAAACTAGTTCCTTTCCCAGGGCACTAATGACCTAATCATTTACGATAGCGCTCAAATGAGGAATTAAACAAACATATCCAAAACAAACAGATCAAATCATCTTTGCGAAGGAAAAAGGACAAAAACTTGTTTTCATGCCAGTGGGTCTGCAAAGCAACAGCACAGAGATCTCAGTAAAACTGACAAGTCAGGACTTCTCAATCTGTGAGAAATTCTGAATTTTAGTTATTGCTTTTATTCAAAATTTTGGGATTGTTTCTAATTTTGAAAATTAGAAAAATGGGAATAGGAGATGGGAATGAGAAAAAAAGCAAGTGTTTTGGAAAGGCTGGAAAGTTTTGAGGGCTTGAATTGCAACTGAACCCTTCAACATTCAAAACCCAAAATGTTGCAGCCATGGTGTACCACATATTTATATTTCTTAGGGGACCATAGTGAACATTACAGAAAGGTGCTGGTTTTGGTTGGGATAGAGTTACTTTTCTTCACAGTAGCTAGCACGGGGCTATGTTTTGGATTTGTGCTGGAAACAGTGTGGATAATTCAGGGATGTTTTTGGTATTGCTGAGCAGGGCTCACACAGAGCCAAGGTCTTTCCTGCTTCTCGCACCACCCTGCCAGGCTGGGGGGGCACTAGAAGTTGGGAGGGGACACAGCTGGGACAGCTGACCAAGGGATATCCACATGATACGACATCATGCTCAGCATATAAAGCTGGAGGAAGGAGAACGAAGGGGGAAATGTTTGGAGTTATAGGCTTTCCTGCCTGCGGATGGGAAGTTGTGAATGAATTCCTTGCTTTGCTTTGCTTGAGTGCACGGCTTTTGCTTTCCTTACTACTGGTTTTATCTCAACCCACTTCTAACTTTTACTCTTCTGGTTCTCTCCTCCATCCCACTGAGGGGAAATGAGAGAGCAGCCACGTGGTGTTTATTTGACAGCTGGGGTTAAACCATGAAAAGGAGCCACAGTCCCCCAGGGAGCCTAGCATATACAAGAAAATGCCAACCAGAATTACAGTGCAAATAAAGTAGCATTCTGCAATATGATATTTTTTTGTGTGTTGGCTCAAAATAAATCTTTTTAAAATCGTACTCCCAAAAGAAAACTGAGCAGAACTAATTTTTTCAGAAAATGTGCTCTTTTTTAGAAATTCAAACCCATGTAGAACTTCTAAAAGACTCTAGTTACCACTTAATATTAAAAAACAGCTCTAAAAATGTTTTCTAGAGAGATCTGTGCTCATCACAGTGCACTGTGGTGTTGACCCAAATAGGACTGTACACACTGGTGTGTTTGCAGTCACCATTGTTATTTTAGTCGAGTAAAAGATAGTCATAAGCCCCAAAGATAAGATCAGGGTCTGGACCAAATATAAATTTCCAGAAATTCAGAAATATTTAGGTTTGGTGTTTATTGGTAGGGCCAATAAACATAATTCACATACTTAAGTGAATGTCTGCCGGTCCTTTTGTTCTTTTGAAAATATACGTGACTTTTAGACACCAGAATAATGACTTCATACTGTACAAGAGCCTTCTCCCTTATAAACAAACACTGGAGCTTGTGAATTTTGCTGTATGAATGGATAAATATTGACCTGGTGAATCTGGCTAGCTTCAGGTCTACCATTATACACTCTACCCTTGTTGAACAACAGTAAAAACTGCAGAAGATCAAAGATCCTGGGACAAACCTGCCAGGTGTCAAGGACAGCCTTAATCCCAAAGTGCAGATGGGGACAGACCCACGTGAACAAAATCTCAGCTCAGCTCAGATTGCTTAGGGCAGCCTTGGTGAAGCGGTTTCAGTGCTCGGACCCATAAACCCAAAGGTGGACTGTTTGGTTTGTAGGTCAGGATGTTGCATACAGCCCTATGGCGCATGCCAACAGCCTGAAGTGTCTTAAGCAGCTTAAACAGCTTTAAGCAGCTTTGAAGACTTAGACACCTTAAGCTTATAAAGCAGTTTAAGCTGCTTAAACTGCTCTAGGACTTTAACAAGGGCCCCACAATGCTGCTCCTCGCCAGGCGAGCAAAATGAAGCAGGCAGCGCGCTGCAGCTCCCTTGCCATTGACTGGAAGGAAGGAGATACAGAGCTGCCACAGATCCAGCCAGGAGTCTGCACAAATGCAAACCACTGGTATTGACGTATTTTGGCAATGATGTTGTATAAAACAATGAAAAGTATACTCTGTCCACTTGGTTAGCTCATTGTTTCTTCCTCTTTTGTAGCTACTTCCCTTCCAGAGTCACCTCCTGATCTTTTTTTCTGTTTCCACCCATTTTTTTCAGGCTCTTTCAGTATCTATTCTCTCTCTAATTAATTCTTCCTAAAGAGATCAGTGGAGTGCGCTTACTGCAATGATATACTTTTATGAAGAAAAGATGTCTTGATTCAACCTATTCAGTCTGCAGAACCGTGCTGGGGGCAACCGTTCATTTGTATCACTATAGTTTAACCTAAAGAGTGATTTTTATTTTTTTTTTTCACAGAAGGGCATGAGTTGACAGAAGCATTGTGGAAAACCCAACTGCGTCATCCCAGAAAGTACCAGTGACAGCCATGAGATTGTCACCTGCAGAAGGAAGTCACCAGATGGGCTAGCATTGTTCAAAAGAATTAATACAATGCATTGAACCTGAATCGCATTTCCTGGAATTTTGGAGGTTCCAGAAAGGATGTCAAAGGAGGAAGTCTGGGGACAGCTGTCCAGAAAAATGGGTAAATGTGTCTTCCTACATTGGTAATCTCTTAGGGCTGAAAGGACTTTGTTTTCAGCTTTCATTCCATCTCTCTGAATTTGGGGTGTGCTGCACAAACCACACATTTTTCTGTTCTTAACAAAGGATGCAACACCCCCTTCCCCTTACATACAAGACAACGGTGTACAACTGAGTGACTGCTCAGTTTAGTGACACCTGTCACCATTTAGTGACAATTCACTTTGAACTGCCATTTAAACAACTAGGGCTGCGGTGATGCTGTACCACAGCACTTGAGCTGGATGTGATGTCCTTGCTGCTGAAGAACTGCTCAGGCCTACATCATTGCGTTTTTCTCAGGTTTGAATTACCTTTCCAGCTCTTTTAGTAGGAACATTCTGCTCTTCTCTTTCATACTCTTCACTCATTTCCTGGGGTCATATCCTAACTTCTCAGGTGTTCTCTCTACAGAGTCCTCAACTTAACTCCCCCCTTATTTTCCACAGGCTTATGGAGTCCCATCACATGTGACTTTGTATATATCACACACACTAATCAAAATTTACCTGCAAAATGTAACTGTGAAACTTATCATACTCAAACAATGAGTTCTAAAGTCTTGACGATGTAAGCAGGAAGAGGGATCATGGTCAGCCTTACTCACTGCTCTATTTTTTGCTGATTATCTGTGTTATGCATTCCTAAATGATGTTGCGTATCACCATAGCGTGTATTACATGTACAGCATGTCCAATGGGGTATATTTATACAAGCATCACTTAACACTTTTGTTGAGGTTTGATTTATACCAAATCTTTTATACTTTATACTTTTTTTTTCCAGCTGCCCAAAAGCATTTTTTCCACTTTTATTGAAGAGAACAATTTATAGCACAATCTATTCTTTTCAAGTCATCAATGCATTTTAATCCCATTTTCTATTTATCCAGCTATCAATTACTCCTTCCTTCCTTCCTTCCTTCCTTCCTTCCTTCCTTCCTTCCTTCCTTCCCTAGCTTCTAAGTGATTTAATTATTACTGTTTCTTAAATATTGATTTGATATGCTCCCATCAGGTGAGACCACTGGTAGTTAACAGATTTATTTGTAGTGGAGCATCGGAACCATTGGATCATGTTTCCTTGGGTTCATGCCTTGTGTCTACAACGTCCCTCTGGTAGCACCAACTCCTTCTCAAGCTCCAGACAGTTTGGTAGGAGAAAAGCAAGTTGCCTGGGCTGCCCATGGGTTTCGCAGTCAGTGGGATGGTGTGAGCTGCTCACTGTCCAGGCAACTCTTAGGCTGCAGAAGAAGGTGAGCTGCACCTGCCATTCCCTCAGCTCCAACAGTGATTTGGGTCTCGCTCTCCTCTAGGCAGCTGCTCATTTGCATCAACAATTAATGGCGAGAATTAATTAAGTTCATTAAGGTTCATGGAGGCGTGGGTAGAGCCACAAAATTAATCAGAGGGCTAGAGCACCTCCCCTATGAGGACAGGCTGAGAGAGTTGGGGTTGTTCAGCCTGGAGAAGAGAAGGCTCCGAGGAGACTTAATAGCAGCCTTCCAGTACCTGAAGGGGCTACAGGAGAGATGGGGAGGCACTCTGCATCAGGGAGTGCAGTGAGAGAACAAGGGGTAACGGGTATAAGCTAAAAGACGGTGAATTTAGACTAGACATTAGGAAGAAATTTTTCACTATGAGCGTGATGAGACACTGGAACAGGTTGCCCAGGGAAGCTGTGGATGCCCCATCCCTGGAGGTGTTCAAGGCCAGGCTGGATGAGGCTTTGAGCAACCTGGGCTAGTGGAGGGTGTCCCTGCCCATGGCAGGGGGGTTGGAACTTGATGATCTTTAAGGTCCTTTCCAACCCAAACCATTCTATGATTCTATGATGGGCATGGAAAAATAATATATCTGAATTCTGAAAAGCTATATGTAGTCATCTATTAATAACTTATACATTTTCTTTAAAATATTTTTCTTTACATATTACCATTCATGTCACAAGAGAGTTCCGGTAGTTCTAGATCTGAAGGATGTTTTAACATTTCTAAACCAGAAAACATATAACACCAGGCATCAGGCCATGTATGTGGGCCACAGTTTGTCAGACATTTATGCATATGCCCAGTTTTCAACTGAAGTTCGATTTCCTTTGACTTCCAGGAAACTTCAGTGTACGTTAAAATTAACTCTGCTGATTTGAGATGAAACTGCGTGTTTCCATGCCTTGATAAACAACCTCGCATGTGCCAAAAAAATTTCATTGACTGCATTGAGCCTAGTGAGGTCACACATCTGTACTGATCCACCATGTCATATTCTGAAAAATACAGTTTTTCAGCACTGCTGTTGGACTAAACAGGACCCTGTTGATGGGCAGATCACCAGGTGTTGGCCCGTCATTGAGGGTTACTGCTCCGATTACCAGCTGCTCACTCATGCAGCAAAAATGTAGGGACAGCAGACTCACCCTTCCTTCCTTCCCCTTCCTTCCTTCCCCAAACTCAAGACAACTGTCTCCTTGATGAGTCTGTAGGATTACAGATGACCTTGCAACAGGACAGCATGGAGCTTCATAAGCCAAATTGCTCCTTTTTCTTCTTCCTCCATCTTCTTCAGCATGTTCTCCCAAACCTTGACGTTCCCACCACTCTTTTTTTGTAATAATCTTGTCTATCTGAAGTAGTTTATTTCAACTTTCCTCTACATTTCTTCCTAGTACTTTTTTTTTTCTTATTTTTCAGCTTCAGTGGATAGCTTCTTTGGCTAATAGATGATACAGTGAATTGCCTGAACCTTTTACAAGTCTGTGAGTATTACTTCCCTAGACCGCAAAACTAGCCAAATTCTTTGGCTCTGCTTGAAGCTATCCTAAGAGGTGGGCAGAGTTTAAGATTTTAGGAAGAAAGCCAGCATTTGCACTCTACCAATATTAATTTCACGCATTCCATTTTGCATTCTTCATTCTGTAATTGGGCTGTGCTTCCATCTCCACCCATATCCTGCCTTGACACACATCCATGTGCAGATGACGGGGGGGATGATGGGTGAGCCAGCCAACCTGCAGGCTGAGTCACCCCAGGAAGGCAGAGCGTCATCTGGCAATTAGGATGGAGAAGAAGGAAGCGTGCCAGCAAAACAGGTGATCTGAGCAATGCATTGCACCCCACATGCCAAAATGGATATTGCACAATACCGTGCTATGACAGAAAAATGTGGAGAAGAGCACAAGGATAAACTTCCAAAATGACCTTCAAAGTAGTAATTAAAGAAACACCAAAACTCAGTATTTCTTTTCATGAGCCACAAGAGCCACTTTAATACCGAGGTTTACGATAACAATCAAGAAATGGACAGAGCAGTGGTATACTATAACCCTCTCGGAATTTTTGTTCACTTTTATTTGGTTGTCTTTTCCTGTGCACGGAGGCTTGAAAGGAGGATCACAAACACAATTTATGAGTATGCAACAATTATGCTATTTGTTGGACTGTACATGCAATAAATGGCTAGGACTAATTAGCCTAAGCGCTAATGTCCTCAGTGCCTCTGATGCAGGTACCCGCTGGATTTCTGCTGGTCAGGCAGATAGCAATCACACGTGGAAGTGCCAGTCTCCATTGCTCCCTGTAACAGACTGATCCTCAGTTTTGCTGAGTCGCTATCTTCCATTTTGATTTTTTTTTTCTCAGGGTTTATAGCTTTTTCAGTTTTTTTTTTTTTTTTTTTTCAGTCCTTGAGTGACTGCTCCTGACTCAACAATTTCACTTCTGTCCACATTTCTACTTTATTTAGATATCTGGCTTGGTTTTAAAGTTTATGTGCTGTCACTCAGCTTAGCAACATTTTTTTTTTTAGTAAAGCAGAGCTGGAGTCATACATCCGATCTAGGCCTTGTGTTAAAATTGTAAGAGTATGGTGAAAGATCTACCAAAATGGTGGGGAAGAGACAGATCTGTGCTTGTTGTCTGACATATTTCTAAGCACCCTGCAGACCTAAAAATGTGGACCTTGCAGATGGCAAAAAGACTCCAAGAAACAGAAACTGATATGAACACCAGCTGGGGTCAGATGTGCTCTATAATTGGTAGTATCAGTGATGGTCTCTGTAATGTCAAGCAGAAAAGTCTGTGAAGGATGAACTTCAAAGGGAAAATGACCCAGAAATCAGTGATACGAAGCTGAAAACTAAACAGTGCTTCATGATATTCTGGATTTGACCATGCACAGATTTGTAAGGGAAGAAAAAATGAACTGTGAGGATAGTTAATCACTGGCACAGGTTGCTCAGAGAGGTTTGGCAGTCTCCATCCTTGGAGTTTTTCCAAACATGACTGGATAAAACCCTGAGCAGCCTGGTCTGCACTCGGCATGGATCATGCATTAAGTGAGGTGGATGGACTAGGGACCTCCTGAGTCACCTTCCAGCTTGGATCACTGGGTGGTTCTATGATTGAAGTTACTGTTGGAGCCAAGGGTAGGTGAGGGGGAGAAATGGTGTTACAAAGGGAGAACGCAAAGAATGACATTTCTCAGTATACTTGACTCTCCATAAAACTCAGCTGCTGCCATCCATGTAAGGTGATCCCATCTCTCCCAGGTCCTGTCCTCTCTCTTGAGCTGGCGCTGGCTCTTGTCCAACATCTCTGCGAGCTGTTGAGCTGGCAGAAGCTGATCAATTTTTTTAAACTGGTAGGCCTTCTGCTGATTCAGTTAGCTGGACTATTTCACTGAGAGACAGGTGAGCACCACAGCATGAGGAGGAGGTGGGAACGTGTGGTTAAGGTTGGAAGGAGTTAAGGTTGAGCAGGGCCCTTTCAGCAGGAGCTAGCCATTAGATTTGCTGTGCTGCCTCACAAAACCATGTTACATATCTGCAGTAGGTTCAATACCGGTGTAACAACAAATTCAGTAAGCCCAAAAAAGTATGCTCATAGAGAAAATAAGAACTCAGAAATAAAAATTCTTTAATGTTACGACCAATGAAAAGTGTGGAATTACAAAAAGGAACATCAAAACAGACAAATGGGTGAAAAATAATGTTCAAGGAAAGATGAACAGAGATATATTAAGGACCTAACACTTGAAACTGAAGCTTCTGCCGTGGTAGGAAACCACAGATCTTGTTTACCGAGTTACAAAAATCCTGTGTGGCTAGTTTCAACAGGAAATGGGCTGATCAGAAGCAAAGATAGGGAAATGCATACAACAGAGATAAAATAGATGGACAAAGCATTTTAAAGAAGTCAGCAGCAAAAAGTCAGCCCTAAATTGATATGAGATTCTGTGACATGAGGTGACGTGACTTCAAATCACAGGAGATTGCCATTGTCTCAGTTGTGATATCAGAAAAGCAAGTTGTGGCCCAGTAGGCAGCAGCAACAATGCAATGAAAGATGACTTGATCGTAGCAGGAATGCTAAGCGCTCATGATGTCACTGCAGAAGTAAAATTTAAAAAGATGTTGAAAAACATCTGGGAAAAAAGAAAACTTTTGATGAGGGGGGACATGAAGTTGTTAAAATATTTTTAAAAGAGACGAGGAAAGTTTCTCTGCCCTATGATATAGAGGAGGTCATTTGCAGGGGAATGCTGCACAAGATGACACAGATGATGGATGCAGAATTGGAGAATAGCCTCTGGACTCAGGCCTGGAAAATTGGATATTCACACAGAAGAGCATCCTGAAAGAACACATGCAATGACAGGCTTATCGCCAGTTTCATTGACTTTTTTAAGGTTACTTGACAGCGGCCTCTGGAATGCCTTGTGGAACTAGAGCACTCTGTTCTCCATCATCATGGCCTTGCAGAGAGGGATGGACGGCTGCATCTGGGAGTGCATCTAAGCAATATACTGTGTCACTTTTAACACTGGTATAAAACAAGTGTATGCTTGCTCTCTGTTGCTGTTTTACATTATCATACATAGCTACTGTGTAGGCAGCACAAGTAGCAGCATACCACGGTGTGGATTACACATATCTTGGAAGTGTAAATTGTTCTATTAGCATTCTGCTACTGAGCCACAGACCTGAAAAAAGCTGTGAAGATATATATCCTAGCAAAAAAAAAAAAGGGAGCCAAACGGGATTCAAAATCAGCTATCAAAGCAAACATCCCTGAAAGCTTAATACCAAGCATCAAAGTCATGTTAGAAAACATAAATGCTGGAAAAGCCAAACAGCTTGCCTTTCCTGTCCATATCCCACTTCTGAGTAATTAGGAAGGAACTGGCAGTGAGGATAGGAGAGTCTTGCACCATTCATACTCATTTCAGCATATGGTAATCCAAGATATTCAGTCCCAGAATGAAAACAATATTTTAAAATAATTATTTACATGTAATTACAATGCTAAAATAGACCCTAGAAAGTAGAGACATCAAAGGTGTTAGAAAACTAGATGCCTTGAAAGAAAAGGTGCCTGTGAAAAAGTCTGAACACTGGGCTCTATCCTCAGCATAGAGCTGGACAGCCCACCAGCTCATCTTTCACCAGAGTCAGCGGGGAGCACAGGATGTATCTGGTGTGCCTTCTCTGAATGGCAGCCCCCAAGAATCCCCCCCAAAATGATCCAGTGGAGATCAGTCTGTGTGAAGAAGAGGATGCTCATTAGAGATCTTAGGAAGACCCACCTCACATGAATGACTGTGATCAATCTTAACTGTGTCCTTTAGAAACACCAACGAATGACAGAGAGGAATGGAAGACACCAGCTTCCACTGCATGCCCCAGCCTTGCTCTAGGAAGAAGACAGGAAGAATAACGTAAGAATCGAATCTATTCCCCATAATTGCTTTGTTTTCTCTGTGAAGCAAAAATTGCATTAGCTAGCTTGTTTTATTAGTGGCCACTGTAGGTAATAGTTGTGAACCTTACTGAGGGGGAGGAAAATAAAGCTCTTGCTCCAGGGATGCAGAGAGTAGCTGATGTCCAGACCAAAGCACTCTGCCAAATGCTTCAAGGAGCTGCAGGCCTGTTGCCAAGGCACTGCCATGGGATTGCTTCAGTCATGATAAACCAGGGAGAAAGTCCATGCCAAGAAGAATTGGCAGGTGTGGGACTCGGGTAGTCATGCCACAGTGGAAATTACATGATCCCTGATTAAAGGGGTTTTGCCTTTCATGTATCTTCAAAGGTATCTGGAGCTTACTGGCGTCATAAGCAATGATGGTTTATTTTTTATTACGTAGACTGGATGAGAGATCTTTAGTCAAACAGTGTTGCATTAGAGAAAGTTCTGCTTTTTAACCATAAATATTTGCTTGTGCAATCTGGTATTGATGTGCAAGGTTACTAATATCTATAAGATAAGTAGTTTGTTTTTTTTTCAACTTCACCTTGTTAAGTTTGAGCTTAGATCTGAGTGTGCTTTTTGAGGTGACGCCGTAGATATAAAAGGACACACAGACTCCTGTTACATTGAATATATTCAGGATATATAATCTCTGCTACGGTTCCCAGCCATTGTTTAGCCAAGTTTTAACACAAAACCACTATGTGTATGCTTTTTTAAAAAAGTAAAACTCTGCAGTCTGCTCTCAGCTTTCTTTTCCTTTTCTCATAAACTCAGACCCACACATAGCCCAGATTCCTCAATGATATCTGCTGAAATTTTTCAATGTTCTTGTGCTATATATATATATATATGTCTCTACGTCTTGAGCAGCAGCATGTGTCTGTGTTTTGAGTACAGGCTGCTGTTATTTTAGATATCTGCCTCCATAAAGAAGCATCAGTGGTTTTTACATGTATTCATAATGAGAATTTATTCACTGTTTTCACAGAGGTTTAACCTCATTTCCAAAATGAAGTTGTTCTTGTTCTCCAAGTTGAACAACTACTTTTTTTTTTTAAAAAAAAGACCTTTTTTTTTTTTTTTTAAATTTGGGAATCTGCCCACCAAAGGCCGTATGTATTTATATGTCTAAAGTAGTTCAAGTACAGTGCCTTATTCAGAAGAGGCTCTTCAATGTGTGTCTGATTTTAGGCACCTACCGCAGATGAGTTTAGTGTGCATTTACACACTTTTTTTGAATGAAGCATTGAAGAACAAGCTTGTTTTCTGGAATCAAAACCTTGACTGAAATGTCACTGCCTGGATCACTTGACATTTGTCAGGCTGACAGCAGCAAGGGGACATAAACCATAGCTCACGCTTGCCTCACCAGCAATATAAGCATGCATTGTACACATTGCATGTAATCATTCAACAGTTCCTCGGGTGAGATCATGCTGTAAGGTATCCAGCCTTTATGCATCAAGATGAAGGCCATGGATCCCAAAACACAGCTGTGATGAGGCAATATCTACATTCTGACATTCAATTTTGTTATGTAATTAGAGCATTCAATTATAGACTGGAAGACATACTTCCACTGTATTAGAATATTCTCTGCTGTAAATGAGGTTGGCTTAATTCCCCAACAGGCTGGGCAGCGATAAGAGGCAGAGATTAGCTCCCAGCACTGACTGGGGACAAAACTAAACAAGTGGTGTGCTTGCCCTGCCCTTCCCCGCCCCACCTTGTCTCGCCCTTCCCCACCCTGCCCTGCCCCATCCTGCCAGCCCCCTTGCCCTGCTCCTACAGCCGCGATAGCCGCTTCTGCACCAACAGCTTCTGCAGCAAAGAACAGGGCAACATAGGCTGGCTTTTGGTTATTATCTGCTAATCAATTATTTATTTCTCCTTTGGATTCCTGCTGCAGCTCTGCTCTTGTGCAGGCTATCGGTTGGGTGGAGCAGCCACAAGCTTTAGGAACAGCTGAGACTCTTCAACAATTTCCTTGGATTAATATTGGATTAATTTCATCTCTGTGAAAACAGTGACTTTTGGTACGAGACCTGGTCTCTCTAGGCTGATCTGGCAGGTTCATCCATAGCTCACCTAAGCTGGAACATTAAGGCTTGTTTCAAAGATAGAGGGAATGTGAGCCAAGACACAAACGTGGGCCCCTATTTTCCTTCGAAAAATATGATCAGGTTTTCATTTTCCTCTTAGGAACTGTTAGGCTACTCCTTTGAGTGAGCAAAGGGTCCTTTATAATTTGTAGGTACCTGGGGAAATTATCTTGGCATTATTGTTCCGTAAGTCACTTTCAAAATATTCCAGATACCACGCAGAGATGGAAAGACTGTCTGTGACCAGAGCGTACAGCCTAGAAACAACTGAGATTAAACGTGAGGGCAGCAGGAACAATGTACAAAACAGATAAATCAGGATGACTGCATAGTTGCATTCTTGTTTTTTCACTGTATTAACTTACAGAGAGCACAAAATAAGCCTGTGTAGCAAAGACATACGAGAAGACATACTGAAAGAAATATTTGTGTTATATTAGCATATTGTCTGCTGTAAATGAGTTTGGGCTTATTACTGGCAGCATTTCCAGGCTCTGCCAAGCTGACGATGGCCACAGGACTGCAGCCTGAAGAGAGAAGGACTGAAATACTGCTTTCATGGAGACTGACGTATGAGTGGTAATCGTCGGTTGCTTGTAAGTCCGAATCACTCAGTTTTTAGTAGCTTGCAATATCACTAACAGAGTTTCTTGTTTCCTCTGCCTTGTTGAAGGGGAAGAGGCCCTTCCTTTTTATTTGAAACATTGGTTTTCTTCAGCTCCCTACTTTTCCTCTGAATGTCCTTAGGCGTTTTTCTTAATATAACCCTGTGCCTCGGCTACAGCACATCATTAGTAATCGCATAAGAAAAAATGTGGTATATCTGATATGACACAATCTTGTCATAATGTTGTTGGGACATGATTGCTATAGTGCAGCCAGCACGGAGCTGGCACAGCGCTGGCAGGAAAGTGTACAGGCTGCAACAGAAATGCAGCAAAATTGGGAAGAAGGCAGTCGAGTGTGGCAAAATGTGAGTAAAGGAATGGAAAGACTGAAATGGAATATTAACAGTAAATACGTTCAGGAAAAAATATTGGAGGGTGAAGAGTCCTACTGTGTGCAGATACTGGAAATGCAGATACGGACAATGAGAAGAGATTAATTTTTGGGTTTTTTTTTTTTTTGGTAGAGAAGAATGTATGTAGGAAAAATGAGGTAGGAAAATGAAAGAAAAACATTAACAAGTGCACCTGGAACAGTGAAAATGTTGAACTGTGGCATCATATTCCAGTGGCAAGAGCAGGAATTGTTAACTTGAGCTATTTAGCATTCGTATCTGGGCAAATCTGTAGAAAACTAGAGAATGGAAAATTTCTACGCTGTTCTGTTGGATAACCATAAATAATTTAAAGTAACTTCTGTCTTGTCTTCTACAATTCAGTGGACAACAGACTAAGTTCTTATTTAGTTTTATCATCGTTATCTCTTTTTACCAGAAAATGGTGTGGTTTTTAAAGCTAATGCACACCTTTTTTAACCAATCCTATTTTGGTTGTTTGATTTTCTCAAGGGAAATAAGAGTTGTCATGTTCATCGTCTGATCATAGAATCATAGAATCATTAAGTTGGAAAAGACCTCAAGGATCAAGTCCAACCCAACACCACCTAACTCACTAACCCATGTCCCTAAGCACCACATCTACAGGTTTCTTGAACACCTAATACTGATACTGATACTATTCAGGTTTGATTTTACATTACTCCTTCTCAGTTTGTCACCCACCTGTGATTCATCAAGCAGAAGTTAGATAAAATTATGTATTTTGTAAAGGTGAACTAAGATTTCAGTCACTGCAAAACTGTGAGTAGGGACACCAGAAGAGACTGTCAGCAAGTCCAACTTGGTCTAGTTGTAGCTACTTCAGTGGAGCTATGCTGAGCCATGTTTGCTGATAATCTGAATTTTGAGTATCCTTATTATGTTCCTTTTAATATAGCATAATCTTTGTAAGAGTAATAACTTGGAATAACTTTGTTTTGGTCAATATCTGAAATTAAAATTATGTCATTAGCTGTGAGTTGTCTCCCAAGACAAAAATGCACTCAGTAATTATTTGAGATCAAGAAAAATTTCGCAATATTCTCTTTATTCTAATCTTTTACTGGATGACAATAACGACAAATTAGAGATTACTTCTGAGTTCCAAATTCATTTTAACATTTAGGATATCTGCCTGCTGAACATTTTATATGACTTCCAAATACAACAATATGTGAGCCAATATGTGTTTTGAGGTCCTTCACAACGTGCCTGTGGGACAGGAAAATCCTATTTTTGTGCAAATGCAAATATCATTATAGACTCACTAATTTGCCCAGGGAAGTATGTGATATATATATATATATATAGATATATATATAGAGATAGATATATATATCTATCTATATATATATATAAAGTCAATCCTTTTGTCTTTAATCCCAGAGTATGTCTCTAATGGATGAACCATCACCCTTGATCCTAGCTGAAAAATCAAACTATACCTTCAAAAAATACATTACAATTCATAATACTGTAAATCACTAAGATATTCCTTTGGGGTATGGCCTGTTTGAGAAGAAGTAAAAGAAATAAATTAGGCATTTAGTTTGTTACATATTGCCCATGGTTCTACAGAGTTGTGAAGAAAACAAATCTGGAGTACTGCATTGCACAACTTCATAATGCTGCAGTTAGATTTTCTCTTGTATTTACAGACTGGTTTATTTTAAAATCTATTCAAGCACTGGAAAAAATCATAAATATGCAGATCCACAGATCTGGAGGTCAGATTTCTGTTAACTGTAACATATAGCTTCTTGCAAAGCTCTCCCGTTTAGGGTCAAACTGTGCTTGCTTTACTCATGTTTGATTTAGGATGGAAGTATGTACGTGAGGGAAGGAGCAGACTTTGTCACAGTATTATATGGCTCCACATTGATGAAACTGCTCTGAATAGAAACAAAAATATGTACTAAGGTACTAGTCTAAGGGGCAGAATATGACAACATTTAGTAGGAACATTTCTAAGAGGTGTAACAGCTCTTGTATGGTTTCATAATAAATAGAACTGAATCCTGATATACAGCTGCTTTTCTCCACTTACCAGTACTTCCGAAGGTTCACACCGATGCAGCTGAAACCTTATTTTGGCTCCTCTATTAATATTACAAATTTTAAATAAAGCGAGTCAACAGATACAAAAGCTGTTATCAGTCTTAACTTTTTCAATTTTGCCTGTATGTCAGCAAGCAGTATTTTGGATTACGCAAACCTCAAGTCCTACTGTTCTCTACACCAGTGTAAAGGAGCAGAAAGTAAAAAATTTTCGCATGAAAACTTTCCTCTCAAATCTGCCAGAGGGACAGAGAGAATGGCCTGCCCCAAAGTCGTGTAACACCCTAAATCAATAGACATCTGTTGATCCATGTGAACTACAGGCCTGGGATCTTCCAGCTAATCCTTCTTTAGCCCGTTTGTACTGAAGGTGTTGGTTGGGACACGGCAGGGTCCCTCCAGCAATGGCCACCCTGTTGGGGTATTTAATAAGAGAAAGACTGGATGGAACCAACAACCACAGGTGTGCATCACAGCTTGTAACCATTAGAGGAATATGTCAGTCACCTTATGTATTCTTTTTCAGTTTGTAAAATACTGTTTCTGATCACAAATGTAATTAAGAATAACCTCGTTAAAGCAAGAAGAGAGTACACCTGGGAAGCTGAAACATAGGCATCAGGGTATCATCGATGCTCTATAACTCTGTTGTGACAGGACGGGACGGTAGAGTTGCCACTGGCATAGTCATTGACTTTTAAAGATTTTTCTTTCCAGCAGTCAACAGAAGGATGATAACCCCCTGTCCCACCAGAAAACTGGAACACAAAAAGTGTCTTACTTGTAATTTAGCAATGCTATGCTCTTGTAGGCCATGACGGAATACTTGAGCAGCTAAGGTGGCACCACTTTGTCACTAGCACTGTTGCCAAGAGTGGTATGTCAAATCATAATCCCAGGAAGGAATTTCTCTACAGCTGGAAATCGCATGTGGAAAAACAAAGGCAAAATGAACGTTGCCTATCTCCCACCCTCCTCCCCCAGATGCTAACAAAATACAAAGACTTTGAGAAGGAAATGCTCTTAGATGTTCAGCAATGCCTTGTGCTATTTCAGAGTAAAATGCGTGGGGAGATATTGTCTAACTTTCCTAGATATATAACCTATTCCCTTTAGTTTTATTATCATGTAATATTTTAAGAATCAATAAAATAAATAGTGAGGACAGAATGAACAAATTGGAGGGAGGCTTGGGATATCTCAGCCCTTAAATCTCCGGGTTTAAGCAAGTCAGAGTGCTGTGTCTCCCATCGCAAAGAAGGCTTTCAGAGCCAAGGGGCCAGGTGAGAGCCTTGAACTTTGTGTGCAACAGTCCTGACATCTGTCCAGACAAAGATGGCCAGAGGGCTTGAAAGGTGTTTGTAGTGGGTTAAGCAGAGGGGAGCTAATTTTTTTTTCCTTTTCTCCCTTCTCTTCATAAATAGCTAGCAAGAAGCTATGTTTTGAATTCCTGCTCAGGAGAAAAGCTGATAAGACAAGAATGTTTATAGTTATTGCTAGGATACCTTCAAGGACAAATACATTCGGTCTCTCTTCTCCCCATAGACAGAGGGAGGGGGAAGAGACAGTCCGGCTTCTAGCTTGGGACTTGCTTTTAGGTCAAGATTGAAAAGCAGACTGACCAATTATTCCATCCCATGCACGTCATACCCAGTATATAGGTGAGAACCCTTCCGGGAGAGCTGGCTTTTTCACTTCCCTTGGGCTCCCTGCATTCGCTCTCCCAAGGCCTTGTTTTTCTTTCCCCCCCACGGACGCCATTAGCTCTCGGCCCGGGACGCTTGTTATCTCCGATCTCCGTTCCGTGAGTGCCTCCGGGATCCTCCCTCTCCAGGGAGATCATTAGCTGGTTTTTTTTTCCCTGATTCGGTCAGCTCTCGGCCTGGGACGCTTGGGCTGTTATCTCCGTTCCGTGAGTGCCTCCGGGAGCGGCGCACCCCCCCCCCCCTTCCCTTTCCCCCCCCCCTTTTTGGGGAAATTGTGAGTGCGGTTTCTGGGGATCATTAGCTGGCAACAGCTAATGAACAGCTGGGGGGGACAGTATTGTTGGGTTTCTGGGGATTGTTAGCTGGCAACAGCTAATGAACAGCTGGGGGGGGGCAGTATCATTGTGTATCACCCATTCCCTCCATCCTCCGGGGTTATTGGCCGGGAGTGGGCTGGGCCTTTGATCATCAGGTGGGGAGGGGCAGAATTACTGTGTATCACATTGCATATTTGTATATAGTATTATTTCCAATATTATTGTAGTTTAGTCATTAAATTGTCCTTATCTCAACCCACGAGTCCTCTTTGCCATTTACCTCTCTAATTCTCTCCCCTATCATTGGGTGGGGGCAGGGACTGTGTGAGCGTGTGTGTGTGGTTTGGCTCCCAGCCAAGGGCCAACCCGCCACAGTGTTATTCCAAGTAAGGCAGTCCTGTCTCTACCCATTGGGCTTTTAGCCAGGACTGTGACTTGTTTATCTTCTATTTCATCATCCCGGCCTCTATTCAGGGCTGTTGCAAGAAGCTGCATAACAAAACAGAAGAGATGATTTGGCTCCAGCTGATCTTGATACCTGTTGTCCACTGTAGGTTTGGTTTAGTTGTGTGGATGAGACTCAGGGAAACTCTAAAGAGCTCAGAGGCTTTTTAAGAGCTGAACATTTTATTTACTAGCTAATTGCTACTGCAAATAAAATTTTCAGTAACCAAGATAAGATTAGTTATATCTTTCTGCTAGTAAATTTGTAGCATGCTCTTTTGGCTTGAATTGATGGACTCTAAATTTCCTAATATGCTTTGCTTCATTGAAAACCAACTCTGTAAAAGTAGCGATATGTAAAAGCAAACTAACCCTTCTTACTTTTCTTGTATGTGTATTCAGAATCCTGTCTCCAAATAATCTTACAGAAAGTTTTCACTGCTATTTTATTTTTCTTGTTAGTTCAGCATAGCCAACAGTAAAGGCGTTGTTTACGTTAAGCAAATGTGCAATGATGCAGCAAAATCAATTTAGTCACACTGATGCAAATCCCTCACACAGATGTAATGCCTGTGTGCAAAGTATACACATATTTAAAATGAAGTGAGAGATTCTATTCTTCCCAGCTGATGCCTTAATGTGATTCATAGAGATGCCCCTGAAAGCCTAAGTTGAAAGAAAGGGACTTTCTGGTCAAAAATAAGGGTTCATTAGGAGTACCGTTGATCATGAAGGAGTATCATGACCTTTAGATTGCAAATTGCAGTAGCTTAAAAGATAGACTAATACTTTAAACCACACCCTCTACATTTAAACTGAGCATATTTGACTTTAAAATCATTGGAAAAATAAATATGTGATTGCATAACTACATTTTACAGTTACTTTTCAGAAGTGAAAATGAATGTATTTTTGGTCCTGGACTGTTCTTAGTAATTTAATGTGATCTGTTGTCAACAAGAGGGAAAACAAACCTCTTACACTCAATAAGAAAAAGAAGAGAACAAAATGTACCTTGCTATGGGAATTCAGCCAAAGATCTATGGGCAAAAAATGGCACAGCCTGTGAAGGCGTTACTGAAAATCAGGTGGGGTCAGCAAGTGCAGTGACAGTAGGAACACCAGTAATACCAGATAATGACCATTTTGCTTTGCAGCCTGCAGAGGTTTGAGGATTTTAAAAATTATTTTATTTGTTTGCTTGTTTGCTTGTTTGTTTAATAAAACAAAAGTTCTGGTAATTTGGTAAATGTCCTTTAGGTGGTTTTTTGGGGAAAAAAAATTAAAATACTTTATATTGCAGTATAACAATTTTTTAACATCATAGTAATAAATGAAAGACCAAGATCCAAAAAAAATATTTATATTGAAAGGATAGTTTTAAATCAAATCCAGACTATGTCTCAAAATCTTTTCTTTACAAAGTATTTTAAAATTAGGGAAACTTTTTCCTAATCCAAATGGAAGCACACTCTGAAACCTGGGAATCTTCTGTTAAATGAAATTTTGATTACTTTCCAAATGCATTCAACTGCTACCATCACTACTGATGCTGAAAGTGACTGTCAAAGCAACATTTTTTTCTTCCCCACCCTCCCTAAAAAAGAAAAAGTTTAGGAGGTTCCTTTTCAGGAATGAAGTCAGAGCAGAAACCTCATCCTGGTGGGCTACAGCCTCACAGTGGAGCCAGGTGACTTGAGAAACACCTTTCTGTTGGTCCAGTTTCTTTTTGGACCTTCTCAGAAATGTACAAGAACAGGAGTTTGCAATGCTTCATTTATTTCTAACAGAAGCCCTAATACTAACAAGAACCCAAGTAGGAAACCCTCATCAGACAGAGACAGGGGCAAAGGAAGTACTTACACAGGTAGGGAGCTAAGCACTCAATTATTACTGAATTTTGAATCCACAGGCACTACAGCTATACCCCCAACCTTGTAATTCCTGGGATTACTGAGATTTATCAACAGAAGCTGTGGCACCCTGCTGGATAATTCCCAAGTTCCTTGAAATTAGTCTAATACCCAATAGGGTTCCTTGTGCTGCTGCAGAAAGCTATTTCTGGCCTTTTACATGACAGAAAAGAAACTGGATGTGATGGATTTGGAGCTGCCCTGTGATAATTTAGGAATATGGTCTGTTGGCCTGATTCTTTGGATGAATATCTGAGTTTAACTCATCAGTGGTTGGCTTGCAACTGCACTCTTTAATTTTCACTGGGCCAGGCTGCACTTGGAACCCTGGGATGCCCCACTTCCATTGAGGCTGCACAGCCAGGGAGCACAGGGCCCTGGAAGGGGGAGGATTCAGCTTGGAACCACAGTAGCTCTGTGCAGTCCTAGCATCCTGCTCATCCTTAGGAGAGACACAGTTCTCCAAAGGTCTGCTGAGGATTAGAGATGGGACCCGTAACTGATAAAAAAACTGGATAGAGCATCGTTAGGGGACATTAACTGGGATGTGTTCATGTTTAGCCATGCTGATTTCATGTGTTTGTGTAATTTTTTGTGGAAGTGAAGGTTAACCATAAAAAATACATTTTGGAAGAAAAAGGGTTTGTGAATACCACAGTCCTTTTCAGTTATTATATTTTCAGGATGTTAATACAGGTTTCATCTAATACTGGGCATTCAGAACTGGCACATTGCCTCTCCACTTATGCAAGCCCCTTTTCCATTAAAGGGAACCAAATGGGATGACCTCGGGGTTAATTTACAAAAGCACAGTGACTTATCTGAACGTGAAACTGATGGAAAATTGTGCAGTGGTGTTGTTACCCCATTGTGTACAGTGTAGGCATGTTGGGTAGAGCACTGGAAACATTGCAGGGCTGCTGGCTCACTCCAGGGTGTTGGACCCAGCCTCATCTGTGGTGAGCTTCCAGCTGAGACCAAGATGGTCAAGTGAATCTCTTCTCGGTTTTGAAAGAGTGTCAGGGATTATTTGCCAGGTGCTGAAGGAATACTTGTCTTGGGTAAGTAGCACATATAATGGGACACAAAGAAGGCTTCTAAGAAACCATGCCTCAATTTGGAAGAATTTTTTTTTGGTGTGTGTGTGTACATGTTAGGTGAGTGAATTCTAGAAAAGAGAAAGTTGAAAATCATTAAAAAATTACCTGGACCAGGTTTCTCTCACTCTCTCCTGGCTGAGAGGACAAGTAGGTAGTTCACTATAGTTTTATGGGTTGTTAATTATGGAGTTCACAAAGGCAGTCTACAGGCCTAAGCCATATTCTAGACTAATTCCCAATTCAGCCATCATAGCTAGGGAGGCACTATGTTCATTCACTGCTTGTTCCAGCTGTTCTGGTATGTAAAGTTGTCCTTCTTCACTGTTGCTAGAAAGTTTAATTAATTTTCCCTAACTGTGAATTTCTAATACACTCATCTTGCCACCAGTGAACATCTTTTATGTTTGTGGATTTAACTCAACAGCAAAAAAACCCATATATTAAAGACATCCATTTGTCATGAGAAGCAGGACTAGAAGAAAATGCTTTCTATTCTGGGGCAGATCCTCCCAGTGACTGTTTCATGTTGCTGGTAGTGGAGTCTGGCCACAAAGCTGCTATATCCACCTCGTGGATGACCACAGAGGCAAAAGCATTTTTTAATGATGTAGACGGAGTGCCGAGTCTCCCCTGCCATTTCCTTCACTGTTGCCACATAAAGGATAAAACTGAGCTGTCCAGATCACACTGTAAGCCCCACGGCTCTAATCTGGTCTATGAAAAAATTTTGGAAATAAACTGTTTAGTGTCACATGGCTGTTTTAGGAGGAGGAAATGTACATGCCGATGTTTAGGGGTAATCCAGGAAGGGCTGTGTTTTGTAAGGCCAAGTGACTGACTACTAGAAAATCTAGAAATACAGGGAGGAGACAAACTGAACCAGAGACAAAAGGAAGAAATCACAAGCCAGTAAGTAAAATCTGAGTGGAAGGAGTTCCTAGTTACAAGCCCTCCATTGAGAAGTTCTGCTGGGTAGGCAGCAGCTGTTCCCCTCTGCAGCTGAAGTTTCTGAATGGTAACTTTCTGGAGTATGTTGCAGGAATCTAAATTAACAATGTCAGAGATCTAGACTGTGGTCACAAAATGTACATCTAAACAGAAGGCAAAATGCTGGAGGAACAATACTGCTTCTGGAATTCGCTTTAATTGGGATGTCCAGAACAATGTGTCTACAGGAGAGATGGGGAAGCACTCTTTATCAGGGAGTGTAGTGGCAGGACAAGGAATAATGATTTTAAGCTGAAAGAGGGCAGATTTAGATTGGATATTAGGAAGAAATTTTAATTGTGAGGGTGGTGAGGCACTGGAACAGGTTGCCCAGAGAAGCTGTGGATGCCCCATCCCTGGAGGTGTTCAAGGCCAGGCTGGATGAGGCTTTGAGCAACCTGGGCTAGTGGAGGGTGTCCCTGTCCATGGCAGGGGGGTTGGAACTAGAGGATCTTTAAGGTCCTTTCCAACCCAAACCATTCTATGGTTCTATGATAAAAAGCAGAGGATTTAATAAAACTCACATACTGTAACCAGAAGTAACAAGTAGTATAGTGAGCTCTTAAGCTTTTCTGTGAGCATGGAAGAGGGAAAGAAGGATTAAGTAACCCCAGCTTCTGTTTGTTCCCTGCAGCTAGTCAACATGATTAGTGAGTTAGGTGGTGTGGTTTGACGGTTGGACTTGATGATCCTTGAAGTCTTTTCCAACTTTAATTATTCTATGATTCTATGATTTCTATGCTTTCTAAGCTGACTCTATCTGCCTGTCACCATCTTCATTTTTTTTCTCCATTGGTTTGTCTTATCCCAGTGAAACACTGGAGAACTCAACAAGTCATAGCCTGCTCCTGACAGAAACTAGACAAAACCAGCAGCTGTTTTCAGACTGATGACAGTACAGCACATATTGCCCCATGGTAGGTTTGTCTATATCACCTTTTACAAGCAACTCCAAGCCAGCTCTGTCTGGGGTCCCTGTTGGCCGCCTGAAGCGTAGCCGTGGTCCAAAAGCAATACACCCAGGTGAGTATAAAGGGGTGCAGCATCTTTTGTTAGCTGTTATTGCATTTTGTATGAGCAATGCAGTTACTTACAGCTGAAAGCTTTTTCCTTCACTCTCATCTTCCTGTACTGCATAGCTGGTTATCCTGGGACGGTTATTTCTGTTCGTCCCTAACACTTTTTGTTCGTCTCCTAATACAATGCCACCCCTAATAGGAAGGAGAGCAGGTCTCTATATTCAAATTCAAATCATACAAGTTCAAACATTTATTTTAAATCAGATGCTGTTCAGATGCCATGTGACTACAGATTTTACAGCACAGTTCATGTGAACTTTGCAAACATCCCAAGCAAACAAACATTGCAAGAAACATAATTGTATCATTTTACTAATCTCTGGGATACTAGCTCATGGGAATCATCATTTCCAACAAAGTATTTGCTCAGATCCTTTGCAGGGTCATCTTTGTACCGACTGATAATATCTCTATTTCCCTCTGTTGGTATCTATTGGAGAAACAGCTTATACTAGTTACAAAATCCATCTAGTTTGATCTTTGACTTGCCATCATCCCTAACAAATATATGATTCATTGACTTTCTGATCATGTTTGCTATTAAAACTAATCATACTTCAGTTATCACTTGCTGCCCAACAGACCAATTCTTTCAGCATTTGTGATACTTTTTAACCTTAAGGAACCTGTACCATCCTCCTTACCTTTAATTCCCAAACCTGTTTCATTATTAACATTTATACACTCTTTATGTGTTATCTCCTGTCACAATGAATTGTTAGAACATCATAGAATCATAGAATGGTTTGGGTTGGAAAGGACCTTAAAGATCCTCTAGTTCCAACCCCCCTGCCATGGGCAGGGACACCCTCCACTAGCCCAGGTTGCTCAAAGCCTCATCCAGCCTGGCCTTGAACACCTCCAGGGATGGGGCATCCACAGCTTCTCTGGGCAACCTGCTCCAGTGCCTCAGCACCCTCACAATGAAAAATTTCTTCCTAATATCCAATCTAAATCTACCCTCAAACTTATTCAAATAGTTAGGTCCCTGTATCCATAAAGCATTACTAGTATTGCCTCTACTGAGGACACAAAAGTGAAAAGCAGTAAGACTACGTTTTGGATTTGAATTCTGTTTTAATAAGATAGCTTTTAACTCCAGCAAGGGTCCTTTTTTCTTCTATAACTTAATACATTTTCTAAATATTACTTCAGTTGAAACTTTTTAGGATTGGATAGCCAAGCCACTGTGTGTGGGATCAGGGAAAGAGGACTACGGGGCTCTGTCCTACCACTTGTTGTGTCTAAGCAGAGGGAGGGAGGCAGGTGGACTGGAAGGCAGAAGATGTCCTTCAGGACACTGCTTCTGGTAACAGTTTTTCCCAATGTGTTGGCACATCAAGACTTGAGAAGGTATGGCTTATCCCCTCTGTTGACATTCTTTAGTAGGGAATGACATTTATTTCTTAATGGTTGTTCATTGTAAAGCTAAATCTGCCCCCCCCCAACCCCAAAAAACCAAAACCACCAACTTGTAGCATTGTTCTCCTGGTATCACGGTAAATTATGGATGTGAGACATGCTGAACCATGACAATGCTCCTGTGTGCAGTTGTTCTATGTGCTGAAGAAATTTGTCTTTTGCCATGTGATGGCTTTTTATGCTCCTATTTGTTACGGGTCTGATGCTAGGGTCTTGATAAGATTGCAGGGAAGTGGAAAGTGCCCTGGCTGCTCTGGGATTTTAAGCACAGACATCTGGGATATTCTGAGGAATGTGGATCACTTTATGATTGACCTGTGACCAATGCATAAGCCAGCTCTGCACACATACTTAAGTTAAAGCATTTGATTCAATAAAATGTTGCATCCAAGCCAGAACTGTACTTTTCCATCTCACAGAATCACAGAATCACAGAATGTTAGGGATTGGAAGAGACCTCGAAAGATCATCTAGTCCAATCCCCCTGCCGGAGCAGGAACACCTAGATCAGATCACACAGGAACACATCCAGGCGGATTTTGAATGTCTCCAGAGAAGGAGACTCCACAACCTCTCTGGGCAGCCTGTTCCAGTGCTCTGTCACCCTCACCGTAAAGAAGTTTTTTCTCATATTCAAGTGGAACCTCCTATGTTCCAGCTTGAACCCATTGCCCCTTGTCCTATCACTGGATGTCACAGAGAAGAGCCTGGCTCCATCCTCCTGACACTCACCCTTCACATATTTATAAACATTAATTAGGTCACCCCTCAGTCTCCTCTTTTCCAAGCTAAAGAGACCCAGCTCCCTCAGCCTTTCCTCATAAGGGAGATGCTCCATTCCCTTCATCATCTTCGTGGCTCTGTGCTGGACTCTCTCCAGCAGTTCCCTGTCCCTCTTGAACTGAGGGGCCCAGAACTGGACACAATATTCCAGATGCGGTCTCACCAGGGCAGAGTAGAGGGGGAGGAGAACCTCTCTTGACCTACTGACCATCTCACCTTTTTCATTTTACTGGTCAACAACTAGCTTCAGCCAGGCAACGCGCCTGTGAATGGCAGTGCATATGTCACCTGCCAAACCGAACGCAGGCCAAAATTTACACATTGCAGAGGAAGAGGAGGACAAACTCTTTAATGACCTCTCAAAGGTGTGAAGGCCTCTCGCCTGCCCTGTGCCAGGCCGCCCGGCAGCCCATGTCTTGCCAGGCGCGGGCCAGGCCCTCTACACAGACCAGAGGACGGCCATTTGGGCAGGGGCTGAGAGGACCAGGGGCTCCAGTGGGTCTGGCAGGAAGCCTCTAAAGCAGTGTGTGTGCGCTGGTGGGGCGCAGGGCCCCGGGAAGGCAGCGGGCACATGCCGGGGAGTGCAGCTCCCCGTGGGCAGCCACGACGCTCCCACCGCCAAGGGGGAGACCCCGCCGACCGCCAGGGGAGGAGGCGGGGCGGGGCCTCTCGGGGCGGGGCTTCCGCCGGCCGTCGGGCTGGTTCCTGTGGAGGCGGAGGGGGGGGAAGAAGCTCTCGCTGCACGTAGGCAGCAGGGGGCGTGGCCCCGAAGGGGGCGTGGCGCGGCGAGGCAGGGCACGGCACCAGGGGCCGGGACCGCGGGCGGGGCGGGGCTGGCGCGTAGCGTGT
The DNA here is from genome assembly GCA_013400615.1 of Syrrhaptes paradoxus. Lineage (NCBI taxonomy): Eukaryota > Metazoa > Chordata > Aves > Pterocliformes > Pteroclidae > Syrrhaptes > Syrrhaptes paradoxus. The sequence goes on from VZTO01015276.1 coordinate 41,547, forward strand.
CGTACGGCGGGGAAGCCTCCTCCCGGGGCAGGCACACAAACACCGCGGGCGGGGNGCGCGCGCGGGAAGCGGCGGGGGCAGTGGGGCCGCCCCGCCTCCCTTCGGCGCTCCGGCGGCGGCCGGCGCAGGACAATGGAAGAGGCGGCAGCGGCGGCGGCGGCAGCGGGGGGGCCGTGCCCGGCGGATCGACCGGGGCCGGCGGCGCTGAGCGGGGAGAACGAGGCCGAGAGCCGGCAGGGCCCGGCGGAGCGCGGCGGAGAGGTGGCCTCGCTCAACCTGTTGGACACTTGCGGCGTGTGCGGGCAGCCCATCCAGAGCCGGCGGCCCAAGCTGCTGCCCTGTCTCCACTCGGTCTGCCTCCGCTGCCTGCCGCAGCCCGACCGCTACCTCATGCTGCCCCCCGCCATCCCTTCCTCGGCCGCCGGCGCCCCCAAGGACCCGCAGCTGCCGGTTCCCCCTTCCTCGCCCGTCTCTTCGCCGGCCTCACCGCTCCACTGCACGCCCGGTAAGTGGCTCTTCTGCCGCCGACCCCCTTTCTCCACCTAGCCAATGGCCTCGCCCCCTCCACCCTGCCCCCCATGTGTCGCGACAGAGGTGGGGGGCGGGGAGCTGTCGCGACATGAACTTGGGAATCACCGGGGGCCGTGGGCGGGGCGGAGGTGCCGCGGGGGCACGGACCTGTCGTGGCGGGCTCGGGGGGGGGGCTGACGGGGGGACTGTGGGGGGTTTAATTATTATTATAATGATTTATTTTTAAAACTTCCCACTTCGGAAGGGAAGGCAGTAATTTAGTTTCCCAGGACTTCTCTGTGTGGATAGAGCAGCGGCGGAGCCGTCCCCCGCCTCCCTCCCTCGCCTCCGCCCCCTCCTCACCGCCGGGGCGCGGGGCCGGGCTGGGCAGCCTCCCTCGGTGGGCGCCGGGATGGGGGCTCAGCGCCCAGAAGGGCTCGTTTGTGCCTCCTGCCGCGGGAAAACCTTAGTACGGGCTAAAGTGGAGGCAGGAAAACGTAGCGAGGAAACAGAGGTTTTTTTGAGTAATGGTTCCAGGCTGGCAGCTGGGAGCTCACCTGGAGGGATGCCCTGGACTGTCTGCTGGACGCGGCGTTCGGCTGGGGAGGGTCCGAGCGCCTGGGCGGTACCGAGTGTGGACGGGCAATAACACTTGTCCATGTGACAGGCAGCCTGGATGGGTCTGGTAATGCCCTAGTGTTAAACTTGTTTAATTGTCCCGCTGAAGGTAGAATGCCGCGAGGAAGTTTTGGGAAGCTCTTGCATTGACATAGTAGCTTATATGAATGGTACAGAAGATGTGCAATAAACTCTTACAATCTGAAAGTACTTTTGTAATGTTTTTTCTTTTTTCCTAGCCCTCTTAGGTTTGGTGAGTCACTTAATTTTGTTAAAGGTAACTTTGTCTTAGTAAAAGATGCAAACAAGTATCCTCTAGTGGAAATGGATGAAGATCCTGGAGAAACTTGAATAGCAAATAGGAAATGTGGTGGAAATTGAGCTTCTCTATAGGTATTAGTGGAGATTGTGCTTATTGGGATGTGTAGTGGGGCTCAAGTGAAAAGTTCTACATGAAGAAAGAAGTAGTAACTCCAGACTGGCCATTCTTAAGCAAGGATTGGCCATTGTCCTGTAAGTGCATTTAGGAAACCTTTACCATCCCATCAGCAGTTCAAACCAGAAAGATTACAACTTGAATATGCAAAATGTTTGCACCAATTCATAAAGGAACACCCTCTTGAGAAAAAGGAATATTTGGGACGATTGGAGAAATAGCATTGCTTCAGAATATCTGAGAAAGTCTTGAGTAGGTTATTAGCAGGATATGCTGAGCCTCTTCATCTATGTGGATGTCTGTGTTAATGCATTTATTCAGTTTTTAATTTTAGCATGTAATTTATAGTAGTCAAACTACATAGTCAGAAGTTCCAGAATGGGAAGATCTGTGAGACCCAAAGCCAGTATATTTAACCTTGGTTGATCCAGGCGGTGTTATTGCTCATACGTCTATGAGTGGAAGTTCTGCATCGGAGGAACAGAAAAACCCCAATTCTTGGTGTATAGTGAGGTATTTCAAGATGAGATACCTTGGTGTGAAAAAGGGGGCAGAGATGCAGCTAGCTCGGGGGTTGCAACTTAGGCTGAGAGACAATATAATCATAATCGTAGAGTTTTGAAGTCATCAACAGCATAGCTGAATTCCCAGATGTTCTATTAAAATACAGTGGAATTAGGGGTCTGTAGTTGGGTAAGAAATTAGATGTATCATAAGAATGAAAAGATTAGTGCTATTCAAACATCTGCTTGAGAGGATAAATGAAATAATGAGTCATAGCAACAGTAAACTTGTAGCTCTATTCCCTCCTTTTACTGTGTGAGCTGATTCTATATGAATGAATTACACAATATATATTCCTCCTCTTTCTACAAATTTATAGACATACTGTTTTTTTGGTTACGTTATTTTTATCCTGATGGCTTTTCTTTCAAGTTATTTTCATGCTTCCACACTACTATTCATTGTCCAACAGAAAGAAGAAACTTGCATAGATTTCACGCTCTCCTTGACGCATTCTTTGTCTTTTCTTGTCATGGTTTTGGCCCAGTTAAAATTACAATGGCTGTATACTAGCTAGCTAAGGCCTAACTTGATGATGAGCATTGGCTGCTTTGTTTTCCCACAGATAACAAAAAAACTTGTAAACTTAAATTGGGATTGAAGTGGAAAAAAAAAAAAGAAAAAAGTGTCTGTGTAAAGCTGATAATATTGGGGAAATATGGTTGGAGGACTTCTTAAATTCTCAGAAGGAAGGACAAAATAGAGCAAATCTGTCACATCTTCTGGTAATATGTTGTGCAAAATATTTATGAGAATAAGAAATATACTGAAGAGTAGAAGCTTGGAAAGTTGGATAATAAATGCCTTTCATGATGTAAATTATGAGATTACTGTGACTGAACTGAAGAAACAAACAGCAAGGGAGCTATATATGCTGGAAGGAATGTGCAAAGTAAGGAACACAATAGAATTACAAACTATGACAAGCTACTGAAAGATAAGCAGAGAGATTGCTTATGCACCTGTGCTGAGCAGTAACATGTTGCACACAGAGAAGCCTGAAAAAAGATTGGTAGAAGGGAGTCTGAACAAAGGAGAGGATGTGATTTTTAAGTGCTTCACTGAGCCAGCCTTGAGATGGAGTGTTGTGCTAATATCCAAATCAGTTGAGAAACAGGTAGCTAAAGAGGAACTGAGTTTCAAGTACAATCTGTATATGCTTTTTGTCTTCAGTAAACTGTTTCCAAGCAGAAACAGTCCTTCACTTTACTAGAATAATGTGTGCCTTCAACTTCCAAACATATAGACAAGTTTACTTGGGGGGGGAATGTTTGCTCTCCTTTTGTAAAGATACTAAGAACTAATAAAGGAGTGCTGTGAAAAAATGTTTCAAACTTAAGGATCTAGAGTGAATTAAGAATATATGCGAGGTTCAGCATGGGTAATGGCAAAGATGAGTGTCAAGAGCTGCAAAGGAGTTTCCTGTGGTGGATGTTAATCAGTATGCCTCCTGCAAAGGCAGCCTGCTGGCGAGGCCAGTTGTCTTGGCTATACTGTGTACTGCCACATGCACTCAGTTTTGAAATAAAATAGAAAAGAAAACTTGGAGTTTCTGATTTCTGTACCATTCCTGAAATTTAAGGTGTTGCAGAATCAGCTGTGTGACAGACTTCAATGATCTTAGCACTGGAGAACTCACTGCTTGTTTTCTGAAGTCCACTGGCAACTTATTCGATGTAGGTGATATTTTTGTTGTTGCACTGCTGAAAAACGGGTTGCCAGGCACAGAGCATTGCGAACGGTGAGGAATACAGCAAGAGTGGGTCTGTAAATGTGATACTAGCTTGTGAGCATCTACAGACACTGCTCCTAAGTACCCTGGCTCATTTTGTGTGTGTTTTCCTTTTGTTGCTCGAATGGCCATTCTTTAGATTTTGATTGTGCGAGTTATAACCAGTGCGTACAAAAAGGCTGTTATTAGAAATCCGACATTTGCAAAAATCTTGTGCTGGGTGGTGCTTCAGTGACTATAGTAGTCTATACTTAATTAAAGGACAGTGTTCATCATGTGAGGAGTATCTGGACATCTGTGACTTCTGTGGAATTTTTAAATGTGAAAGAGGTACATGAAAACTGCAAAGTTATAGATTTAGATTCTGTTCCTTTTCAAAACTATTTTTTTTTTTTTGCTTTAAATTGTTACCACCCTTGTTTGTTCTTTGTTATCAATCTGTACACAAAATAAACTGATGTGGGGAAAAACTTGTGAATGGAAATGTGTAACAAAGTTTTACGCAGTTATTGTGATTAAATCTTAATGGTGTCAATACCAAAAATAGTAGAGGGAATTTTTTTCTTTGTTTTGTCTGTAGACAAATCTATCTGAAGCTGTTAAAAGCATGTGATATTTGGACACTCACAAGATATTAATTCTTGGGGAGTGTCCAGACTAGAAATTAAAATATGTTTGATGCTTGCTGTTAATTAAGGAATAAATACTTCAGAGTTACTAAACAAGGATTTCAGTGATATTCATGTTTCATATTTCAGCTTATTAATGCCCAGAAATATTTGTTTACCAGTACAATTTGGAGGTCTGTAATGCATGGAATAAGACCTAGCCCTTGATATCCCCTCATGTATGTGGATGGCATCTGCTGTTTCAGTATGTCCCACAGTCAGTCCTTATCCAGATTGCTTTAAACTCTTTCAGACTCTCGTCTGATCTTGATATCTGGACTTTCCAATGTCATCACTTCATTTGACCTTGAAAATACAGTTTTTGAAATTAACTTATTTTTTTTTATTTCTATGTATGTAACGTGTTATTTCCCTCTTTCAGTTTGATAATGATTAGGATCCTTATTAGTTACTTTGAAGGATATATAAGCTTCATTTGAGCTTTCTTATGGTGAAGATCAGTTTTTCTTCCAGGTCTTGACAGTCTAAGAATTAATTTTTTTTCTTTTAATCAGTGTGCTACATATCATTGTTTCCATTTCATCTTTTGTATTGACACTTGTTTAAAGTGAATTCTCTCCATCTTTGCCATTACAAAGTATCCGTGTTTTATTTTTGTGAGTATACGCTCAAACTTGCACATATATGGTTGCATCTACACATCCTTTCACAAGTCTTATTTATGCTGTGGTACCATCAAGAACTGAGCTGTGTAACCTGTAATAAACTTAAGGAGATTTGTGAGCACTGATATTTGAAAATAATGTATGTTATAGGAATATGTATAGGAAATATATGCATACTTTTCGTACTGTTTTTGATTTGTGCTTACTGTGAATTGAAAATTCCTTGAGCCCCAGAGATTGTGTATGTGAAAAGGATTTAGCATTGTTACAAGTGAAATCTAATGTTACTTGTAACAGACAAACCTCTTGCCTAAAAAAGTCATTAAACTACTAAAAAACTTAAAATATTAACCAGTAAACTATCTAAGAAGGTTCTTATTTTTCTAATTATAATGCCCTTCTTTTAGCAAAAGATGTGCTCTGAAGGTATGTATGATGATATGATACTAATTGTACAAGTGTAATTTGATGTAGAGGATATATTTGGCAAAAGTTCCTGCATTCTTTTCTGACAGTAATTCCACAAAAATCAGTAGGCATACCTATGCAGTCCTTATTAAGATGGACAAACACATGGTGCTCAAAGAAGCTTTAATCATGCTTGCTCCAATATATGATTAATGTAAGCATGTATTGTATACTTAATACCTTATATATGTCTACAGAATAGTATTTCAAGTGTAGGTTAGATGCATTTACATTCTTGCTTCTTTCACCAAGAGAAAGTGGGAAATTTAAAAGCTGGAGCCATCAGAAACATCAGATTAAGTGTTACAACAACTGCAGAGATGTAGCCAGGGTCATTTGAATTAGAAGCCTTTTAGAAGTTAGGCTGCAGAAGTGATCAAAATGCCTGAGCTGTTGTGTGAAACTTTTTTTTTTAAGTGAATATTTAAATCTAGAGAAGCCAACATAGCTCTGTTCTGATACCAAATTGGCTTATAATGTCTCTGGTAAACAATTAGTACTTTTAATAATGGAAAGGAATCCTAGATTATAAGGTAACAGGAGAGGAAATATCACAGAATGTTAGAGATTGGAAGGGATATATTAATGTATTAAAAATTATCAGATGTGTATGTAGTTGAAAGTATAATGGTTTGTTTTAATGCAGATGGTAGATGACTTGTCTGAAGAGCAAGGGAAAACATAATGGTGGTTATGGTCATTTAAGAGGCAAGTCAAGGAAGGAGCGTGCTCTTTGTGGGCCAGTTTATTCACTGGAGAAATGTACCGAAGAGCTAGCAGGCCATGTGGCAGGCTTTTAGGTTGCCCTGCTGACTTACATGATTGCTGCAAAGTGGCCATGTTCACTCAACTTTATCCAGTTTGTTAAATTTAAGAAAGGAATTTTGTGAAGCTTTTGATTGTGAACTTCTTGTTGTTAAAGAAGCTGGTCTGTTCTGCAGGGTTGTACAACTTTGCATTAAGATGCTCTATGTGGAATTTCCATATTATTTAGTGGAATTTCCCAGTAACAGTAAACTTGTGAAGCTGGTCTTTTACCCATTGTATCTAATCTAAAAACAAGACAGGGGAAAACCAAGAAGAATTAGAAGTGAATTTTAATGTGATTGTATTTCAGTATGAATAACTGTTTATAAAAACCCCCAGTTATTTCTGAAATTGGAAAGTTAGACTTTTAAAAGATTTTTGCAATAAGGTGAAATACTTTAGTACAGTAATTTTCACTGATTTCCTAACAATAATATGCTGGTCGGGCAGGGTTCTTCAGATGAATATAGCCTTGTAGCTTGCATTGTGGACCTGTGTGGATAGTCTATCTGAACTGTGAATAGTAGAAAAATCTCCTACTGGCCTTACTATCTCTTATTTAACTTTTATCTGCTGTAACAGTTTTAACACTGCATTCTTTGTTGTTTGGCTAATTTAAAGGTCGCATAAAAATTGTTTTAATAGAAAAGTTCCAGTGATGCTGTTAAAATCTACCTTGGTAATTAGGTAACTATGGAGTCGTTTACTATTTACTTGCAGCTCAAATGTATTTTGAAGACATCAGTGTCATAGACAGAAGTATCTACTTTTTTTCTAGTGGCCAGAGAGAGTGCTTAAAACCATAAATGTTTACCATCAAAGAAAGTGTGAAACAGTTGTGTGAAGTAACTAAGAAAATTACACTATTCTTAACAAGAAACAGTCTTGTAAAGTCAGGTATGAAACCAAAGGTTGAGCAAAAGAATGTCCCTAATTACTTGATACTGTCTCTCCAGGGCTTCCAGTAAGTGCTTATTTGAAGCTTTTATGTGGGAGAAAATTGTGTATTACCGTGCATATATTACTAACTTATGATAGAGGACTGATGTTAAGCAAGCCTTCTAGTTACATTTGAAGTTTATCAGTAGGCTATGGAAAAAAGGAAGACAGTAAGCAAGGCTCAGCTATTTGAACTGCACTCATGGGTTTTGAGGGCCCTTGTTTCTAAAGTGGATTTGGGTCACAGGCACATCTTCCTTTCAAAAAAATAAATCTGCAACTCCAGTGCTAAACCTTCCGTAAGTGGGAATACATGGACAAGAGAACTGAGCCATTTCCTTTCTGTCTGTAGAAAGATTCCTGCTTCTGATTAGGAAGTAAGTTGCCATAGGCAGCTTTTTTTAAAGTGGTGAGTTCCCCTTTCTACTGTAGTCCCTCAAGTGAATATAGTGAAATTTGAATAAAACAAGACTGTAGCGGAAATGCCCTTTGAACTAAAATGATTACCTTATCTGAAAAGTGACTGTGTATTTTCCCAGTGAGCTGACACATCTGTCTGTACTGTACATAGTATAAAAGAAACAGGACTATTTGTACATAAATGTTGACTTGGAAAAACCCCATATATTTTCTAGGATGTCTAGTTGAGTTCAGAAAGCATGTAATAAACTTAAAAGTTCACTTAATCTGCTTCGTTCCTTTCTAGTCATCTGCTATAAAGTCACTACATGGTTAAGGATGTTTGAAGTTGAAGTTTGTTGTACTAAGGCTATAAGCCAGCCTAACAGAAGTTTATGTTATGCTTAGGCTGCTTCTGAACTTGCTTTGCCAGGATACTTGTGAAACTGGTGCTGGTTAGGCGAGGGAGCACTGGCAGCTGTGCAGGGATGAGTAGGTGGGAAGAAAGAGGTAGAGAGCTGCCGTGGTCTGCTAGAGCTGGAGAACGAGACATCTTAAAGTGGGAACAAAATTCTGGTTTTAAATGCAACGTACAGTGTCTTGAGAAAACAGCACAGCACCGACTGGCCTGTTATTAGAAATGAGTAGCATGCAAGATTGTGAATTGAAACATACTTTTTTTTTTCAAGCTGGACTCTACTTCAAAATGAGTGGACTACTCGCTAAAGTAATGTGTGAGTGTAAATTACCTGCCCTTCTAGTCAGTTAGTTTAAAAAGAAGTGAAAGTAGCTGTGAATCATCTTTGCCTTTTGGAAAAGTTCTGTGACTTTTAGCTATTGTTTCAATAGTTTTCCAGTAAAAGTTAAAATTCATAGTATTCCCTAGCCCCGAAGTAGCAGGCAACTGATCAATCAGAAACTGAGATAAAGACAGTCTAGCATACAAGCTTTGTGGAATGAATACAGAGCTGTGTAGTGTCCAATAGCAGGACCTCAGTAGTGTCTAGATGTCCTGCAAATGTTGCAGTCTTGGAGGTAGCATACTTCAGGGTTAGATTTAGCTTTTTAAAGTGTTTACAGCTTCCCAGTTCCAGTAGTACCTTTGGTTGCTTAAGCAGTTGGTTTTCAGCCCTCAGTAGTTACATTCAGTATTTGGTTTTTGTCTTGTTTCGGAGTCTTTCATCACGAATTAGCAGCTATTGTTCTCAGTTGTTTTAGCCTATGAATTATTGAGTTTACCAACTACAGAGTACTTGGCCTTCAATAGTTCTATTTTCTTTTCCCATTGCTGGTAGAGTGGGGACTATGAGGGTATAACCTGCTGCAAATCTTTCTTTGAAACCCCCAAAATAATAGAATACAATGTAACTTGATCTTCTTTGAGAAGCTCTACTTAACTTTTCCTCAATCCCTTCTCTATGCAAGAAACTCAAATGTGGATTCAGAGCTTGTGCTTTAAATCTTTCCGGGAGTATTATCTCCAAATATAGATACACAGAATTCTTTACTGGGGTAAACAAAGGTGTAGGTTGCCTCCCATATTCTCCCTGAATGTGAGTCCAGAGATGCTATCAGCCTTTTCTTGAAATATTACACTCCGAGCTATATAATGATTTAAACTGGAAGAGGGCAGATTTAAACTAGATATTAGAAAGAAATGTTTTACAGTGAGGGTGGCGAGGCACTGGCCCATGTTGTCCAGAGAAGCTGTGGATGCCCCATCTCTAGAGGTGTTGAAGGCCAGGCTGGATGAGGCTTTGAACAACCTGGTCCAGTGGAAGGTGTCCCTGCCCATGGCAGGGGGGTTGGAACTAGATGATCTTTAAGGTCCTTTCCAACCCAAACCATTCTATGATTCTGTGAAAACAGAATAGTCATTCCCTGCTTCATAGCAAAGGCAGAGTTGGATATTGTGATAGAACTTTTAGAGGAGCCTGGGATGGAATGTATGAATGAGAAATGAGCAATTAGTCACATACCGGACTCTGGCCATAGTCTTCAGTGAAGCAGTTACTTTGTTCAGTGTTCTTGCAAGAGCGGGTTTCCTGACTAGTAGGCACACCCTGCCAGAGCAACACACAAATTTTTATGCTCTATTTCCGACTGTAAAATCCCTCCCTTGTTTCCCTACTGGTCAGGTACTCCAAGGTTTACAGACTATGTGATGTACCTAGGAAGTCCCGCCTTAGTTTACATCTTCCACTACTCTCTTCTGACCTCCTACCCCCCCTTATTTATTTGTTCCCTTTTATAGTAAGATGATTGACAGTTACTCAACAGCAGGTCCTTATCTCTAACCACAGAACCAGTTTTTGCTAATCTTCAGTGCTTAGACCCTTTGTCTTAGTTTCTGCTAAGTCAGGCTTACGTTGCAAAAGGTGAGTCTGGCTTATGTTGTAAAAACAACATGATTTCTCACATATGGGAGGGTCTGTGGTCTTTCCACGGCTTCTGGCAGTGAAGATTAAACAAAAAAACATCCTAGCAATAGGGTCTTATTTTACATTTGTCTTAGCTCTTACCTATATCATAAGAATGAATGGCAAGAATTGCTCTTACCACTTGCTAAACAAAGTAGTAGTAGTATAAACTGTTGTACTGACACCATCAGTAAAAATCTGTGTATCTTCATGGACTGAGCAGGTTCACCTGCAGAATGGCAGGTGGTTGTCTGTTGCCTCGTAGCTGAGACCAGATACGACTTGGAAGCAAAGCCATGGTTTATGGTAGCTCATATCACAGAATCACAGAATGTTAGGGATTGGAAGGGACCTCGAAAGATCATGTAGTCCAATCCCCCTGCCGGAGCAGGAACACCTGGATCAGATCACACAGGAACGCATCCAGGTGGGCTTTGAATGTCTCCAGAGAAGGAGACTCCACCACCTCTCTGGGCAGCCTGTTCCAGTGCTCTGTCACCCTCACTGTCAAGAAGTTTTTTCTCATATTCAAGTGGAACCTCCT